>JAWDJV010009407.1:0-63546 GCA_033119285.1 Teratosphaeriaceae sp. CCFEE 6253
CACTTGACACTCTGAAGCCGGCTTCGGTCTCTGGTCGCAGCTCGCTGCACTCTAGATTCTAGTGTCTACGAGCCTCCGCTGCACTGCGATATGCTGGGACGCGGATAGTCAAGCCTTGCCATCGCAAAAGCTGACGACGGCCCACTTCCCACTCCACGCCCACTTCCTCGCCCCACTATCACCCCCACCGCCCTCCATCGCCCTCAACTCCTCGTCCCGGCCCTTCGGCAGACCGACCACGACGTCTGCCTTGCATGTCCGCAACGCCAGGACCCTGATCCCACTCTGCGGACCCAGCGGCCCGATCGCCTCGGTGAAAGGGGTCGCCGGGTCCCACATCGCATCGCTGGTCAGCTTCCGGTAGTTGAGGTCGCCCTTGAAGATGACCAGCTCACTCTCCTTCAGATCCGAGAGGAGTGATGGGGCGGCGTGCGGCATGCGCCAGTACGACCCACCTTCGGTCCAGAAGCCGTTGGGCCGGAGCAGGATCTTGCCCTCGGCGTAGAGCCCGCTCCAGCTCTCGAACAGCGTCTGCATGTCCCCTTGATCGCTTTCCGACAGCTCCTGGGGGGTCACGCCACCGGCCTCATCGTCTTCCGACGGCGTCTCGTAGAACTTCTTGGCGTTGACCAGCACGTTGAGGAGGTCGCTGAAGTCCTTCGGCACGACGTCCGACACGAACCAGGGGATGTTCTTGGGGCGCAGGACGATGTGGGTCGCGAGGCCGGACTGCAGCAGGTACCCGGCCAGTACGAGGTCGACGAAGAGCTCGAAGCCGGCGTTGTCGAGCACGATGTCGACCCGTCGCTCCGCGGCGCCGGACTGCTGGGCCTGTTTCAAGCAGGCGAACGCGGCTGGGAGGTCGTTGACCACGATCTTCGCTTCGTTCGCCTTTCTGCTCTCGCTACCTTGCAGCTTCTGGATGTCCTCGTAGGACAGGTTCGTGAGGAGGGACAGATCGGTAGCGTTACCCCACAGACAGATCTCGCACATCTCCGTGAAGAGGGCCTTCTCCGCTTGCTCCCGCTCCTGCGAGGACGCGTTGGCGAGTGCCGAGTCGCCGGACTGGAACTGTTTCGTCATGTCGTTATAACGCGCGGCCAGCTCCAGGACGGCCGGGCGGGAGGAGCGAAATGTGGACATCTTCTGCTTGCTGAAGACGTCGTAGCTCCTCCAGTGCGTGGAGGTCGAGAAGAACGTCGCCAAGCGGCGGTAGAGGTAGCACTCGGCGTACAGCCAGGCGACGTCGAACCACTTCGGGTTGCCGCGCTGTGCGAGTTCGGCGTTGTAGGCTGCGATGTCTGGCTTGCCGTCGTCGATCAGGGGGCTGTGTTCAATGGAGATCAGTACACGAGGTCGACTTCAGTATCTAGCAGGGCGAGATTACGTCAATGCCCGGTCGTGTTGCAGCTCATACTTGAGCTTGGCAAGACTTTGAGTGATGCTTTTGCCTTCCTCCTGCTTTGCTAGATCGGTCGCCTTCGAGACGGCCTTGTGGACATCGTCGATGGCACTAGTCTTGTCGAGCGTGTCAGTACCGCTGCGATCAACGACACATGCTGCCTTGATTTACCAGTATGATCGGCCATCGGTCTCTGGCAGAGATGAAAGCAAAGGAATTTTTGTCGCCGGTGCTTGACGGCGCTGTAGACCAAACTCAGCCGGAAACCCTGGTACGAGCCATACAAGACACTACTCACAGACGTCGGTATCGTGTTCCATTGCGTTGTTATGATTCAGCCTCGAATGGAAAAGAACAATTGATGGTTGGACTGCATTGGACGTGGACGTCGGAATTCCGAAAGCGGAAGTCCCGCTCCCAACACATCGCACCGCAGATGATGGCCCGGGGCATGGATTGACTTCAAAGCAGCTACAAAAAATCGACAAGCAAGACCACGAGGTGTCGGCAAGGTACGGCGACGGCGCTGGATGCACATGCCCGCGAACAGGTGGATCCATGTGGATGCGTCGCTTGTGCATCATTTCAGCGACACAGTCCGAAGGTAAATGCTTCGTCGCATGCAGCTATGACAGGACTCTCTGGTGCAGGGTGTTGACCTCGCTATGCTCTGAGCTATTCCAGCGGTAGAAGGTTCGATAACAAGTCCCGCCTGTACGTACCTCCCTCCCTCCACAGTCGCACTCATTGTCCACACAAGCAGCGGAGCGAGTAAGGCCGAAAAGCAATCAGCTCGCGACTGACGGTCAGCAGAGACTCGGCCACGAACCCCAAGCACACCTCCTACAGTCATCGCCGAGCCACCTCGTAGGGACGCATTTGTCATCGGAGTCGTAGTCGCTAGATGCTGCGCCGGGGACCACGAAGCAGTCGAGCGATGCGTGGCACCTTCCGATATATATCGTGACGTGGAAGCTGTTAGCTGCGTGCGCTGTTGTGGGGGTAGCAAGACGGAGCATGACCCACGTGAGGGTTGGAAGTGCACGCTGTCGTCTGAGAGGTACAGATGATTACGAAACCTAGGCTTGTATGGTTGTGCTGTGCCGAAATGTCTCGGTGACTGCTTCTGAACACATCCATGGATGGATTGCAACCGTGCGGCCCGCTAGGAGTGGCTACTGCGGACCTAGCCGATAGCGGTAGCGCAGAGTGTGGCAAAGGATGCCCAGTGGCCGCCGCCTTTCGACAACGATCCCCAGGCACATTTGCCGGCCAGCGAGCCCGTCAAGATATTCTGTTCTCCATTTCTATGCCAGTACGTACAGCCAAAGGTCAAAGAGAACAAACCATCCCGTCCGCTCTGGTGAACTTAAGCTTTGAACCGGCAGATCAGTACTCAAGTCGGTGACGATTGGGGAATACCTGCTGTTGTACGTTTTGTTTTTTGCCCCCGCTGGGAGGCCCGATTGTTCGGCGGTGTGTCGTGGTGTCGCTTCGGTTTGCTGGGCGGAGGCCGCGTGCTGAAAGGTCATCGCCTTTCATGGGACTCAGTCCGTGTCAGGGAGATGTACACGATGCTGAACGGTTGCGTCGTGGTTGATACAGGTCTACTCCCTATCTTTCCAGACCGCTTGGCTTTCGTCTGCATTCGCAAGTACCAGAGAACCGCAGCTGCTCAGACGCTCCATGGTCAACGTCTGCATGTTTCATCCACGGTATATCAATGGTGTCTCCGTGCTGTGTGCGCATCATGTGTCAAGCTCGAGAGTCCTTGCTCACAGACCGCATAGCACGCATATGCCACGACTGCGGTGCCAAAGCCGGGACCGGCGCTGCGAAAGTGCTGCCTGCAGATGAAGGGGCTCGTGTAGCACGAAGCTGCGCTGCATACCATGTTGGCGGACTGGACGGGGGTGTGCAGGAAGGGGCGGAACGTTGGTCCTGTTTCGCCTAAGGATCACGGGTGGGTGGAACGGCAGCTGCGGCAAGCTTTTGAGCGGGGATGTCTGTGCAGTAAGCCGGGTGGCGACGGTGACATGCTGGAGTTATGGGAGGTGCGTTTGACAAGGCCGTTGCACGTGATAATGTACCTGTGGCCGTACATGTAAGGTATGTGTCTTGTGATGTTAACAACTTGATACCGAGCCGGCGGCACGCCAAGCACGCCAAGCTTCCGGCGCACCTTCCCCGCCATGTTGCTGTGCAGCGGCTCTCACGTCCCCAGTCCGACCTTCTACGTCTCCCTCCACTCACTCACCACCACCCATCATCTTCGCTCGCCAAGATCAGCCAGCCCCACACCGACGGGGCCTCACTCGCGAGCATGAATCCGCAGCACAACGGACGGCCTTAGAACGCGCCGCCACCACCGCACCTTCCACCACCACATTGGCCTCCACCTCCCCCATTCTTCCAACACCCCGCCGCATTCCACTCACCGCCGTACCGTCATCACCTCCCCTTCGCCAACACCCCTGAAGCTTGGGTCCTCTGGCCGCAGCCGGCCATGCCTCCCGCCACGGGCCGCATGCACCCCTCGCACATGTCGAATCCCTTCCAGCAGCTCAACCAGCACCACGCCATCCCCCCCTCCGCCCACTATTCGTCACAGTCGCAGTCCAATCACATCCCGCACACCTTCGGCTCCCAACCCTCCTTCGGCTCCAACGCCCTCAATGGCGGCATCTCGCCCTTCAACCCCAGCTCCGCGTACGGCGGCAGCGCCTTCACCACCGGCGCGGCGTCCGGCGCCTTCAACGGCAGCATGCTGGGCGCCCACGGCCAGGGCTTGGCGTCGGTGGCGGCGCAGCAGGGCTTTGCTAGGGGCGCCGCCATGCAGGAGCACACGCACCAGGCCGAGGCCGCGAGTCTGGGCCTGAAGAGCGGGGCGCCGGGCAGGATCCGCGAGGTCTGGTCGCACAATCTCGAGCAGGAGTTTGCCATCCTCCGCCAGCTCATTCTCAAGTATCCCTACGTCTCCATGGATGCCGAGTTTCCGGGCATAGTCGCACGACCCATCGGCAACTTCCTTGGCAGCAAGGCCGAATATCATTACCAAACACTGCGCTGCAATGTGGACATACTCAAGCCCATACAAGTCGGCATCACACTCTGGACGCCCGAAGGCGAGCTCCCGCCCCACCAACCAGACCCTCAACTCTCAAGCCACATCAACAGCCATAAAAGCCCATACCATCCCAACGTCATATATCTCCCCACCACCTGGGTCTTCAACTTTCACTTCGACCTCAATGATGACATGTACGCCGAGTCCTCCATCCAGATGCTCAAGGACACGGGCGGCGTGAACTTCGATTCCCATCAAACGCACGGCCTCAGCCACGAGGCCTTTGGCTCTCTCCTCACCACCTCCGGACTCGCGTTCAATGAAGACGTCAACTGGCTGTCATTCCACTCGGGCTATGATTTCGGCTACCTCATCAAGCTCCTCACCAACGACGCCCTGCCGCAGGAACAGGCCGACTTCTTCGACCTCGTCCGGACCTTCTTTCCCCGCCTCTGGGACATCAAGTTCCTCCTCCGCCACGCCCAGCGCCTCAAAACGCAAGGCCGGCTTGGCGTCGAGGCCACCCGCATCGTCGAGTCCCTGGGCCCGCGCTCCGGGCTGCAGGACCTCGCGGACGAACTCGGCTGCACGCGCGTCGGGCCCGCGCACACGGGCGGCTCGGACGCCTGGCTCACGGGCTCCGTCTTCTGGTCCATGCGCACCAAGATCTTCAACGGCATCCTCGACCTCGAGCAGGCGGACCAGATCTACGGGCTGCACGGCGTGGCCGCGCCGGCGTCGCAGCAGTTCCGCGACGATTTCCTGGCGGCGGCACGGGGCACGCCGCATCAGCAGCCGAATGGGCTGGGCGCGCCGGCGGGGACCAGTAGTCTGCAGGGTGGCGCGCAGGGCTATACGCCGAACCACCCTTCCACGCCTACGTCGACGCATGCCGGGTTGTCGGGTCAGACGCCCGGGCCGGGGCAGGGTGGGCACTACGGGCATGCGATGGGCGGCGGGAGTCTGGGGCAGGGTGGGTTTAGTGGGTTCGGCGGGTACGGGGTTGGGGCTGGGAAGTAGTATAGCCCTGGGCCTCGGAAGTACATGTAGTGGAGGGTGGATTGCTTCATAGAGTGGGGAAAGGGTGATCATGGTGCCGGAGGGGAGTGATGCTTCGCGGTGGTCATCCTTTTGGGACGGGAGAGTGAAAGGGGAGTGAGATGGTAGTCTGAGGGCTTAGCGTTGGTGCCGAGGCGTTTTGAGCTAGACGGGGACTGGGCTGAGATGGCCTACGGGCTTCGACGTTACAAGGGTGCGACTTTGGTGTACATTAGACTTGAAAGTACGTCGCCTCTGCCGCCCCACTCCCACGCCCGCGCGTACCACCAGGCTGTCTAGCAAGCTGTGAGACCCCACCTGCCGGACTCCCGCCTCAAGCGCACCCGGGCCTGCCCCGCCGCTTTCCTGCCGCCGTGGTACTCGTCCAAGCGTCCCGCCCCACCCTCCACGATCCGCTCATCCACCCGCAACAGCAACAGCGTCAGCGGACTGCCCTTCCACGCCTCGACCTCGCTGCACGCCGTCCGGACGATCACGACGGCCAGGAGCATCACCGAGCAAGCGACCAGCGCCGCGGGCAGCGTGAGCCAGGCCCAGCGCACACTGACGCCCAGCTGGTACGCGCGGCCGTCGTACTCCGCTCTCGCCGATGCGTCCGTCGCGCGCACGACATTGGAGATGCTGGTCGCGACATTCTCAATCCAGCCCTGGGGATCCGTGGTCCCGTTCCAGATCCCCGCGATGAGGTCGCTGCTCAGGCGCGCCGTGCGGGAGTCCATGTACGCCGTGCCGCTGAAGGCGCGGCGGAAGTAGTTCTCCAGCGTCCGCACCGCGTAGGGGGAGACGGTGTAGTTGACGGGCGCGTGGTCCGCGACGGTGACGGGCGGGAAGGTGTAAGGGCTTGATTGTTGGTCCAGGATGGAGGTCACGGTGTCCGCTTGCGTGGTGGAGACGATGGCGGTCTGGTAAGTCTGCACGCACAGCCACAGCGCGCAGTCCCAGGCCTTGGCTTCCTTGTCGGCCGGGTAGTCCTTCGGGTCGGCGACGTAGGGGACGCCGACCATGTCGAAGTTGGCAATGTACATTTTGTTGTCGGCCGGGGCACTGCCTCGAGGTACGACCTGGAAGCCTGGGAGGAAGTTGGGGTCGACGTAGGCGAGGTTGCCGAGGATCGTCTGCGAGCCGGATGCCAAGGTGTAGTTGCATAGCAGGCCCGGTAATGTTTTGCAGCCGTCGGACGAGTCAGATGGTGGACACGCATCGTAGCACTGCTTGGTGATGGTCGTGTCTGTGCAGGCTCCGCACACGCCCAGCGACGGTGTCAAGGGCCAGGTGCAGTTCCCCGATGCGCAGTCGGCTTTTAGTGGACTGACACCGCCTCCGAGCGCACCGGTATAGACCGCGGCGATGAGGTCGTATGGGGAGTAGGATGCTGTGAATGGTCAGACGCGGTGTTCCATTGTGAGGGGAGTGCAACGTGGTGTAGCGAACTGTTCACGTCTGCAGACTGCGTTCCGTGTATCGCTGTCCAGGACTCGCTGCGAGGTAGATTCCCGGGCAGGAGCGGTGAGCCAGGTGCCACTGGAACAAGAGAGGCGAAGCTGACGATCTGCTGAAGAGAGGTACCGACCGCCAAGGAGGCGGAGATGGCAAGAGCCGCTACGTAGGCAAAGGGCCTACGCGACCGTCAGCACTCAGAAGATGTTGTAGTGAACAAGACGTCACTCACCGAGGCCGCCGACGTCGTAACAGGAACTTGATGGCGCCCCAGGCATTCCGCGACGCCTCGTCGTAAGCCTCCAGGTCTATGAGACGGCTGGACGGAACCGTCTTGCGAGCTTCAGCGGCATAGAACAGCCATAGCTCTTGCATCAACGCCGAACCTAGCGGTGCAATCAGGAATGCACGATTCAGGGTCGCCAGGGCTGCGATCATGCCGTTGAGGGTGGTGTTGTAGGGCAGATCAATCTCCGAGATGCCGCGCCCTTCATATCTGCGCAGTATGGCGACGATGGCTGTGAAGCAGGCCACGGACAGGAGCGAGGCGAGGATCTCGGGAGCCCACCAAGCCAAGAGCCAGAGTCTGGAGGTGCGGGCTTGACGAACATTCTCGACCTGCGACAAGTGGCTCTTCACGAGCGGCGCGTCGTCAGAAGTAAATGAATGCAAACGTGAGAAGCTGGACGGTCTTGAGATGGTGTCATGGGCTGATAGTTTCGTGTAGTCGCCGAGAGGGATGCCTGTTGTCATCTCTGTTCGCCCGGTTCGAGCGGAAATCGAGAGGGGGGAAAGGAAACGAGAGGCGTAACAAGCATGATACTTGTCGCGCTGGAGTAGCAGTACTGGTGGCCCGGCGTATGGAGTGGTACACTATTCGCCACAGTCCATCTCCGCCCTGCGCCGTGAGGCTGGACCTGCACGATAGCCTGTTCCTCCTGTAGCGTGGGGGCCAGATTGCGGCCCCTTCAGCCTTGCTGTAAGGACATACCTCATTGGAAAGCCGATGAACGTCCGTATGATGGACGAGAATTTCGACGCCCGGCCCTGCAACGGTGTTCGAAGAAGAGGAAAAAAGAAGAAGTGACCTGAGAAGTGCCTGCATGTTGCAGGTGGTTGCTTTCAAGGTTCCCGTTCCTCGTTCAGGCCTGAGGCAGTCGCATGAAATATCGCAACGACGAACCGAATACCTCACTGTCGGATCTGCATTCTACGGCATAACATGGCGGCCACAGCAGTGACCCCTGCGGTCGGCAAGCCCGATAGCAAAGCCGATCTGTCAGACGATGAGATCGAGAAGCTGCTGGCGAGAGCCACCGCACGTCTACAACAGAAAGCGAGTTCACAGCATCTCTCAACGAGCGCAAAGCTCGACCTGAACTTCCCCAAACTGGACGCCGGCAAGCTCGAGAGGCCGTACATCACGACCAAAGGCGACGTGGCCTCCATAGACGCCAAGAGGCTCCTGGACGAGAAGCAGCGCAAGCAGGCGAACGGGTTCCGCAAAGTCGAGGATCCAGTCGCATCGAAGAAGGCAGCTCTCGAGGTCAGTCCGCTCACTGCTCCCCACGCACCCTGTTATGAGGATAATAATCCCAAATTTCTCCTTGAGCGGAGTCCGGGCGCCGTCTTGGTTAGCCTTTCCGCATCTGTGAGAGCCATTACAATCATAGTTACTCTGACTCAACATACCACCTATGCCCTCCTCACGCACGTTCTACTTGCGAAGCAGCATAGCTGACAGATGCGATGGCAGGCGAAGAAAGCCACGGCAGGCACATCCTGGTTCAACCTCCCGCGCACCGACCTCACGCCCCAGCTCAAGCGGGACCTCCAACTCCTCAAGATGCGCAACGTCCTGGACCCGCACCGGCACTACAAGAAGGACGGCGGCAAGATGCAGGCGCCCGAGTACTCTCAGGTCGGCACAATCATCGAGGGTCCGACGGAATTCTTCTCGGGCCGCATCCAGAACAAGCAGCGCAAGAAGACTTTCGTTGAGGAGGTCCTGGCGGGCGAGCAGGAGACGGGACGTTTCAAGCGGAAGTATGGCGAATTGCAGGGCCGGAAGACGAGCGGGAAGAAGACTTTCTACAAGGCGATGAAGTCGCAGAGGAGGACGGGTGGGGTGAAAAAGGGATCAGGATGAATTCTGCTTAAGGGCTCCGCCAATCTTGATATCTTGCCATGGCCGGCCTTGCGCCTACGCTATACTATGAGCAGAGTTGGAGGCCGACCTGGATGCATCACAACTCGGCCACTATCCGCAGCACCAAGCCCTGCATGTCCACCGCGGCCGCCCGCCCCGCCTCCAGTACCTCCTCATGGCTCGCCCGCCCTCGGCTCAGATACGTATCCAGCTGCTCCCGACCCAACCCCTCCAGCGCTGGATCATCCGCGCGCACCGTCGGCTCCAGCACGGCCTTGTTCGTCACGAGACTAAACGCCAGCACCCGCATCCCGCAGTGCCTCGCCACCACAATCTCCGGCACCGTGCTCATCCCCACCACATCCGCGCCCATCTGCCGCAGCATCCGGCACTCCGCGCGCGTCTCGTAGCTTGGTCCGGCTGCGAAGGCATAGACGCCTTCGTGCATGCGCCGCTCACTGGGTTGCCGCTGCCGGAGGTCCCGCCATGAGCGGTGTGTGAGCTGTCGGAGGGATATGTCGTACGCGTCCGAGAGGGGAGGGAAGCGGGTCCCGAAGTCCTCTTCGTTCGACCCTCGCAGCGGATGGAAACCAACGAGGCCTGCAAGGTTCAGGTGGTCGTTCAGGCAGACGACGTCGCCGACGCTGTATTCTGGGTTGAGGCCACCCGCGGCATTGGTGAGGAGCATGGTCTGCACGCCGAGCAGTTTGCAGACGCGGGTGGCGAAGGTGACGAGGGACATGGGGTGGCCTTCGTAGAAGCTGGGAGAGAGGCACGTCAGACGGATCGGTGGGGTGGTGGTGGTGGATTCGGGCTACGTAGGCTACATACTGCGCTCGCCCTACCAAGAGTACTACGGGGACTTGCCGCTCGGTCATGGTGCTGAACATGAGTTTGCCTTCGTGGCCGGGCACTGCGATGGATCATCTCTCAGCACCCCATTCTACCATTGCATCGTCACTTGCCTAGCATATCAGTCTTGGTGCATGTGAAGTAGGCATACCAGTCGAGACAGGAAAGTTGGGCACATCCGCGTAAGCCCACTCCTCCTTCAGCGCACCATCGACCGTCGCCGCCAGCCCGCCCAGCCCGGACCCGCAGACGATCGCCACGCGCGGTTTCGCCAGTGCCTCGGGGAGCTTGAGGCGCAGGAACTCGACGGTCTCGACCGCGCGCTCAAAGGTGGACGTCGTCATCTCGTCGTGGGCGTCGCCGAGGGTGTGGTGGATGTGCGTGATGGAGTGGTAGAGGGAGGCGACGTGGTGGAGGATGTCCATTGGTTATGCTATGAGTAAGGGGCCGTAAGATCGCGACACCACAAACACGCTATTTGGCTTGGTCTTATGGACGGATTGGCATGTGGTGGGTTGTTTGTGTGAGGCGTCTGATGTGGCTGGAGTGTGGCACTGCCGAGGAGCTCCGCAGATTGAGGACCGACGAGACGGCGACTTTGGTAGGGACACATTGGTGCAGTCCATACATCTCACCATCCGCCATGGCTGCTCCGTCGTACAGCCGATCTCTGGGCAACTTGACCAAGCGCTTGAAGGTACACGACGGGCCGGAGACCTAGGGCAAACGACATGACTGACAAAGGTATTCAGCTATCTCCCAATGCGACATTCCGCCAACACGCCCTCCCTCAGCAGCGGCGACACGAGTCTACTCAAGAGGTAGCCCATACCGCCGCCATCCTCGATGCGACCCCTGGTGCCGCTCAAGCAACCTCCCCCAACCCCTCAGCGCCCATCGACCGGCAGACCGCCGAACAGGAGCTGGCCAGCATCCGCCTCCCCCGCGCCGTGCAGGCGACATATCTCGACCCGCTCCGCCACAAACCCACCCACGGCATAAAGACCGCCGAGCTCCAGCTCCGCTCTTACAGCGTGCGCAACCTGGAAGCCTTTGCCGACTTCGCGACGCGCGCCGCATACTACCTCAAACTCCCCGTCAAGGGCCCGCATCCCTTACCGAAGATCACGGAGCGCTGGACCGTGCCGCGGAGTAACTTCGTGCACAAGAAGAGTCAGGAGAATTTCGAGCGGGTCACATTAAGACGGGAGATCCGGATTGAAGATGGCCATCCGGAGACAGTCGCGGCATGGTTGGGTTTCCTGAAGCAGCGGCAGTACTACGGCGTGGGGATGAAGGCGAACGTGTGGGAGTTTGGGCGCGTGAAGGTGGGCAAGGATATGGATGCCGAGGCGGAGAAGATCGCGGCGCGGTTGGGCAAGCAGCTGGACCTGGTGGGCGGGCGGCAGAGCCTGATGAAGCGGGAGGCGGTGGTGAAGGGGATGCTGGAGGGCGAGCCGTTCAAGGCGCAGTGGGGTGCTCATGCTGCAATGGGCGGGGCGCAGAGCGTGCCGAATGCTGGGAAGAGGGTGGAGACGACGACGGTCAAGTGAGAGGGCGAGCATGTCGTGTACGCTCTCGAGTCAGCGCGAAGTACTGGATCCACCGCTATGCGACGTTTACCAACGGGCAAGGCACGCGTTGCTTCCTGGGCTGTTGAACCACACTCCTGCGCCCTGTCCCACGAAGGCGTAGCGTTCGCCAGAGCGCCTGGCAAAAGGGACGAGAGCCACCACGCAAGCTCTTCACCCGTTCATCAGCAGTAAGGAGCTGCCAGTTCGCGATGCTCGTCTAGTGCGCATACGAAGACACGAATCACGTTATTGTGCAGCGTGTGTGATGCGTCATAAGACGTTTATCTGCAGGTCAAGTACCCGAAGCTGTGTCGTCTCCACAGCTGTTGCCGCACTTGAGCAATGAAGCCCTTGGCCCTGGCTACCTGTCCAGCCTCTCAAGGCGGCGTCTGTCCATCAGCTGTGGCAGGGTAACGCAACGCCTCCAGGTTGATCGGCTGCCCGTCGAACCCCCAATTGGCCTCGGCCACCTCTCTGATCAGGACATAGATGCGGGGTGGCTCGCCCTTCGGAATAGCGCCATGCTTGCTGATGACGCCGGTGATACGCTTCATCAGCTCTGTCTTCTTCGTCGCGCTGTACCCGCCCTGGATGATGTTGATGTCGACCGTGACGAAGTTGTTGCCGCCGGGCTTGCCGCCGTGGAAGACGTGAGTGGTAGGGTACGCGCGGGCGTAGACCCAGGTGGTGCTGAGCGCCCACTCGGTGAGCGGGATCTTCTCCAGCTCCTCGCCGTCGCGGGTGATCTGGTTGGCCACGATGTTGAGGGCCTCGAGGGAGAAAGTGCCCTCTGAGTAGCTCAGGTAGATCAGCGGCATCGTAAAGAGTTGCTAAATTGTTAGTCTCTACTTGCCTTGGACATTTGGGGGACAAATGTACACTTTTTCTGAGCTTGAGCAATTTGTCTTGGAGTGTGGTTGGTTGCTCCCAGTGTGAACTCCTGTCGGTTGATCACAAGAATGGAGGTCGTGCTGGAGGGGACGGCCATCCTATATATCAATGGGCGACGAGCCGACTTCTGCCGCCCGGCTGGACCTCCTCGGGGTTCTTGCGGCCCTGGTGCACGCCAAGGGCGACTGCGGTCTGCTGCCATCCCGCGCTAGCTATCAACGAGCTCATGCCAGTTGGGGCGCTGTAGGAGCGATATGCCTCGAAGCAGCGAGCAGCTCGGTCAGCTCTACTGCGTGCGCTTCGACATGGTCAAGGTAGGATGCCACACGCCAAAGAGTTGCCGCGAAGATGGCGCGCAGCAAGACCCTGCACTTCCTGCTTATCGACGTAGCTCAATGCTTCACAAGCCGCTTGGCGGCGTGAAGGCAATAAGTCTAACGTTGTGAACGCACCTGCACCTGAGGTGGTATCATGCTCGACATCGTGTCGGAAGCATGCGGCTGTCCAACCCGTGAGTATATTCCTTGGGGTGGACAACTCGGTTGCAGCAGCGCCTTAGCGCTCGAAGTACTGGTGACAGCACTAGTGGTAGCTTCCGGGCTGCGGGTAACAGGAAGTAGGCGTGGGTCGGTGAAAGCCCAATCTCTTGGAAGACGTCACGCGATTCGCAGCCTGGTGAATCGCTTCGCATGACCTTCGGAAGACAACTGCCAATTCACCAGGGCTGCAGTTGTGTGAGCCTTGCATGCCGACCGCCTCGCGGTCCCACCTGCCGTGCTGACTCCAGGGCCCCCACCATTGGCGAATCGCGGAGAGTCCGTGCCCACTCCCATGAAGGCATGACTGCAAGTGAATGCCCCATGCTCGGTGTAGATCTGTGTCGGGGTGCTGCAAGTCAGCAATCTTGGAATTGGTACTGTACCTTACCCTGTTCTACGGGCATCGTCGGGACTGGAAGCGGCCTTGCGGTCCGCTACGCAACGGCCCTACACATCAAAAACAGGCAAGGGGCCCTGTGGTTGACCGTGCCGTCGACTTGAGCTAAGGAGGCTACTAACCCAGGTCTATTGATTATTCTCTGAGAGTGCAGAGTCGGGCTGTCAATTGGAAGGAGGTGATGTTGGCCCCAGGGCTTGGGGTCCGATTGAGGCTCTGCGGCGGATCCCGATCCTACTAGACCACTCTTCCGACCTCATCTGCTTCTGTCGGCTCCCTCCCGGCCGACTCAGTACTCCCGAGCCTATGCGCGACAATCAATAGCGTTGCCAATCTCTGCAACACTGCAGAGATCTGGGCCTGCGAGTCGTCCGACGACGCTCGTGCGTTTCGTCCTGCGCAAGTTCAACAAGAGATCCGGATTGAGACTGGATTCTACGATTCCGCTCGGTGTACGTACCGCATTAGTCACGGTCTCGTGAGAAGCTGTCGATGTCCAGCTTCGACTCTGCGAAGATGCAGCCTTCTCGGTGTTCTGACTGTCCGCCGGACCAATTGGGAAACTGCCTACTTTGGGCCCCAGTCGGGGCCCCTGTCAAAGGGCCCCAGAGCACATCTTTGTCGTCAATACCAATGATTCCGGGTGCCGCTGACAAAGACATTCTACGGCACAAGCGACGTTCCTGCCCTGCAGTGTCAAGAGTGGCGTTACAGCCTCGATAGCTTCGCCCTCCTGCAGTATGCGCGTAGTGACCTGAAGGCGCCTAGGCCAACGGTAGCAGCAAATTCCCCCTACACTGCAGGTCAAGTATCGTCGGACTCGACGACCCTCCGCAAAGGCTTCAGGGCCCGTAGCTTCGAGGCTGGTTGTATGCGAGACAGGGCGAGTGAAGCTGGCGGTAACTCAGAGCCGAGGGGCCACGAGCCCAACGCAGCAAGCGGTCGCGACACCTACGTTGGACTGCATCCCCTTCGACGACGCTGGCTGTCCGGCAGTAGACGCTGGCTTCTTGGCGCGCTGTAATTCAATACGACCCGTCCACTGCTCCATCGCACCGGCTGAAGTTTGTTGCTTGGGACATTGCACTCAGAACTCTGCCAGGACAGCTGCGAGCGTGACTTGGCAGGCTGGTGCCAGGTGAGCTGGAAAGCGCGACATAAAGGTTAGGCTCCCCAGTCCTCTTGCGCCCACGTCAACCTTCCCCGTGATTCTTCGTTCTCTCTTATGAGCCCGACGCTGATTCAAAGCATGTTGCGAGCTGACGTGAAGATGGCTCCGAGCATTCCACAGACCATGAGGGCGCTGCAGCTGCTGAAGGTAGGTGCCGTTCGAGACACAACACCCGGGAGCCTCACTGATGGTCCGCCTAGTACAAGTCACCTCTGGAGGTTCGTGAGGTTCCCGTGCCGACGCCAGGAGACAACGATCTGCTGCTCAAGATGGGCGCTGCTGGCTGGTGCCACACAGAGTACGTGTAAAGATATACACCTCCGACCTCGTCACCCATGCAAGCACGAGCGACGACTTACACAATGCAGCTACCAGGTGTGGGAGGGCGTCTATGAGTCCCAGACGCCAATCGTCCCGTCACATGAGCCGGTCGGCACCATTGTCTCCATGGGACCCAAAGCCGAAGCCGCCGGCAGATGGAAAGTCGGACAGCGAGTCGGGTTCGTTCTGTTCCAGCATGCATGCCATCATTGCATCGGATGCGAGTCGACCAAGGACATCCGCTTCTGCAAAGAGGTTGAGATCCACGGCCTGCGGTGAGTATCATGACGGACACGTGGTGTGCATGTACCCTACGCTGACAATGGGATAGAAATGATGGCGGCATGTCCCAGTACATGCTCTCGGACGCCGACGAGACGGTGTTATTGCCGGACGACGTGTCGTTCGAGCAAGCTGCTCCGCTCCTGTGCGCTGGCGTGAGTGTCGCAAGCCGTTCAAGTCAAGCCCCTGAGCTGATAACACACAGGCCACCACTTGGGCTGCGCTCATGGCGGCGGAATGCAAAGGCCCAGCCCCCGTCGGCATCATTGGGTGAGGTCAGATTCTGCGAGGCGCACGCAGAGTAACGATGGCTGATTAGCATCGCCGTGGGCAGCATCGGCGGTCTGGGCGCGTTCGCCGTCCAATTCGCCAAAGCGCTCGGTCACGATGTAGTCGCCATCGACAACCGGCCCGAGGGTCTGGCCCTGGCCGCGGAGGTCCCGCTACCTGCCGACTTGGTCATCGACTTCAACGACAAGGAGGCCGTGTCGAAGATCAAGACGTGGGCTGGACGGGATGGCCTGGCGGCCGTGATCGTGTGCACGGACAAGCTTGAGCCGATCGAATGTGAGTTGATGGGTGCCAAGATGCGGCGGCTCAAGATTCCCGCTGACCATGAATTACTAGGGTCGTTGAATTTCCTCCGACCTCACGGTGTCGTGGTGCCCGTCGGACTCCCGGTCGGGGGCATCAAGATCGACGCATTCACGCTGATATTCTCGGAGCTGATCGTCAACGGCCCGCTGGTCGCGACCAAGCTGCAGGTGGAGGACATGTTGAGACTCGTGGCCAAGAGCGGGATCAAGAACAAGGTCACCACTGTCACCCTCGACGAGGCCACGAAGCTGCCCGACCTGTATATGGATCCGCATCTGAAAGGTCGGTTGGTGCTGAAGTTTTAGGCCGCGGATGGTCGTGACGGAGCGATCGGTCCGTGGTGGCTGCTCGTGATTATGCAGTTCGCTCCAGCTCGGATGCTAAACCCGCCACTCATCGTTGCACGTTCATCGCCTAGGCACGAGCGTACAAGACTTTCTCTGGTGCGCTGGTACGTTTCACAGATGCACAGGGCGAGCGCTTGACGCCGAGTCCCACCCGATGTCTTGCATCGTCCTTCGTCATTGTGATGCTATCATCCAAGCCACAAGAATGCTGCAGATAGCTAGATGCCATGCACTCCCTTCACAGCATGGGGTTCGGACGTCCCGGGCTGATGTTTGCGGTGACTTGACTTCCTCGCCTGCGACTCCCTCCACTTCACGCGGACCGTCTAACTGTGGCATCGAAGGCAGTATGAACAGCGGCAGCCCGTGGAGATGGCTCGTAGCGTCGGGCTCCTGACGTGCGTGTATGGTGCATCCGTGAGATGGGTTTCGAGTCTCAAGTGTCGCCTCCAGGTCGTCGGACGGCCTTGCTGCCTTGTAGGCCACATGCTCCAGGCAGCACGCAGCATACGGTATGGAGCTCTGCGCAATGCGTAACGCCTCCTGATCGATCCCGCATCGTGAATCAGCGATCAAGGTGGATTGGGCTGACACATGTCCGCGAGCTGCTGCAGATCGCTGGCATCGAAGGCGCCCCAGTTCTCCAGCGTCCAGGCCTCGATCTCGTCGAGATCGAACAGCCCCCCCAGATTCCCCGCGGCCGCGGCCTGCGTCGTGGGCGGCAGATACTCCAACCCCCCGCCCGGCATCTCCGCGCGCGGCGCCCCCCCGTCCGCCGCGGGCGCCCCCGCGCCCACCGGGGCATCCTCTTGGCTCGCCATGATCTTGTACCACGGCTGGGTGATCTTGTCCACGGCCTCCTGCATGTAGACCGCACGCTGCGCCGGGTCCTTGCGCGCCTTCCAGAAGCCGTGCGCGGCGAGCGCGACCCAGAGCTGGCGCTGCTCGCGCCCGAAGCGCAGCACCTTGTCCGTCAGCATCTGCACCGCCTCGGTCATGACGCGGTCCGCGTGGTGCTCGATGATCTGCCCGATGGCGCTGTCCGCGCGGATGTCGACGGTCGTCGTCAGGTGGCAGATTGACAGCGCGGCGCGGAGTTGGTCCTGGCAGAGGAGCTCGAGCGCGTACGAGCCCTTGGAGATCAGGGCCCGGTGGGTGTCGATGATCCGGGTCGAGTTGTCGATGATCATCACGCGGGAGAAGCTGCGTTCGGCCGAGGTCCCTGCCTGCCGCAGCTGACGATCATGCAGGACCAACGTATATTGACGCAGATTCAGAGACAGCAACGCAGCGGGGACATCCGCTTTTGCATCAGTCCACTTCGGGATGCTCTGGATCTGCGCGTCGATCTCCTCGGTGAAGCGCTTGATGTCGTCGAAGCTCAGGGTCTGGCGGATGTTGTTCAACGTCGTGTTCAGCCCATGTCGCAGCATAGTCGATTCACTGGCTGCGGAGAGGTAGCCCGAGCTTGTGAAGTCGTGAGGCCGCAAGGGAAGGGCCAGCTGCTCGGTATCCTGATCCATGTGTTCATCCTGTATGTTGCTGGGGGCCGGGCAATCGGCCTGCATATGCCAGGGCGCGGAGATCATGCCGCGGTCAAAGGCAGCCTGCAGTTCCAGCTCGACCACAGCCGCCCAGATGCGCCGTCGCAGCTCCTTGTCGAGCGCTGATGTCTTCTTCCGGAGCAATTCCGGGTTGCGGTGGAGGCCCGCGCTCATGCAGAACCTCATCAACGTCCCGGCTTCCGTCCACCTGCGTTTGAACTTGCGCGCGGAGACCTGGCGCGAGAAGTGGATCAGGACGCGCAGCTGGAAGTCGGCGGCTGTCACATGCTTCTGACTCTGCATCTGCAGCCAGTCGTCACACGCTTGGATGGAGGTGACCGCTTTCTCGCGAGCCGTAGAGCTGTTGGCTGTATAGAGCCATGGCTGTGTAGAGGTCAAGCACAGTGCTGAGGCTGTCATCAGAAGCACCGTCGCAACAAAGTGTGGAGAGGCGTCGGCAACACTCGGCCAAAGATCACTGTCCGGAGCACATTGTCAGCTCCCCGACATCCTTACAATATGATACGATGGTGCACGAAGGGCCCAGAAGATCTTTATTGGCTCTGTGAAAGTGACAGGCTGGAGTCGGAAGAGCCGAAACGAAACCTAGAATATCTGGTGCGGCGCAAAGACTAGGGACATACTCTGTGTAACAGTCAGCTGGATTCCATACGCGTGGCTCAGGTCCACTTACTATATTGCTGCCAGAACGTGGGCAGGTGCAGGATGTGATAGATTTGCCCATAGCTGTCCAGATAAAGCTGGATGAGCTGATCGGCCTGGGCCTTGGCTGGGAGCAGGGCTTTGAGGTCCTCGCCAGTAACGGTCCGCGGTCGGGTTCCTGCGTACTCGACGCGGTCCTCGAGCGCGTGCATGTCCTGCCTGATCCGGGCCAAGGCCGGATACTTCTCGAACGTGTCTCGGGTGAATGAGTTCAGATCCTGAAAGAATCAAGTCGCGAGCGTCAGCAAGCTGCCAATCTGCTCAATGTCAACTGATCTCACGATCAAGGGCGTGCTCACAGGTATGTGCGCGATGAGCGAGCTCGGATGGGTCGTGCCGTGGAACTGCGTCTTGAACGACTTGCCACGCAACAGCATCGTCTCCCTGTCGGTGACGGTCCCGCCCGTCTGCTCGGCCGTCGCCATCATCGACTCGGGGGTGAGCGGCAACTTGGACACCTTCAATTGTTGCACCACGTCGATCGTCTGCGTGTGACCCGTATGCGCCAGAGCGGCCTCGAGCTGCTTGATGCGTCGCTCTTGGTACTCCAGTCTCGCAAGCGAATCGCCCACGGGGGCAGCAGCCTGCTGGATCGGCCGACTGATGTGCCCGTCAAAGGGGCCCCTTCCGCTGACTCTGTCCGAAGCGACAACGTCGGTCGCGTCGTCCACGTACAGGCAGTCGCCCGCCTGCCCGGCCTTGGTACAACGTCCGCAGGCTGGCATGACCCGATCGCATTGCAGCTTGCGGCGCCGGCAGTCGTAGCAGGACAGGACCTTGCGCCGCCGCTTGCGGTCACTGCCGGCCACGAAATCAGGCGAGTGCGTGCGTGGTCGCGCCGATGGTATCCCGTCCTGCTGCATCGTGACGGTCGCCAGTAGTCCCGCTGCTCATCAGAGTGAACAGACAGCGGGCGCGGGCGCGACAGGGAGTGTCGTCGAGTCGATATCAGATCAACGTCGATCCTCCGTCCACGCACAGACTATCAGATCGCGCGACGCGACGGAGCCATCAAATGCGCCGGGAGCCGCGTCATCTCTGCTTCGTGTCGAAGGTTCATCATGGCGCGGACGAATGAAATCGAGTTCGCGGGGAGATACGGTCGGCTCTCGGCCGAGCCGGAGAAAGCACTGATTGCACAAGGGCATGAATATCTGCTCTACATTGAAACCTTTCCCGCCATCAAAGGCAGGCGCTCTGGAGATCTAAGGTTCCATCGTGGATACGTGTACCGCGAGCACAATATATTACGCTGCGATGCATTGACCAGATTGCTTACCCTTTTTCGTGCGGACAGACCGTCATCGCCGTGACCGCTGGGGAGGCTCGCAAACCGCACGTTGCAACTCTGATGAGATTATTGACGATTCCCTGCGAGCAAAAGCAAAGACATGGCACTTCGCAAGTCGCGCAAGAATTGTGGTTCAGATCAAGCCACATGTATCGGATGATGGCCCCACCGAGAGTGGCCAAAGATACAGGCAGCACCAATCCCGTCTCTGCCCCCCCGCGGAGATGCTACCCAGCACCAGGAGACTCTCGAAGCAGTCTTCCGCCCGGCTAGTCGACATCTCGATATCCCAGCCCTCCGCTTATGGACTCCCCTCTCCTGCAACGGGCCCGCCTGCGCGAGGGGTCAGCTACAGCGGAGTCGTCACGAACATCCCTACTCACCACCTCCAGCCGGAGACGTCACGACAAAGTCCTCGACGACGGCCGTCCCGTTCGCCAGCGCCTCATACTGGTCTTGTGTGCACGTCCCCGTGACGTCCCACAGGTAGCAGAGCACGGGCATGGACGCCGGCAGGATGTCCGTGATGTTGCGGCTCCTTGTGGCTGGATCAGCAAGCTCTCCATCAGTCCGAGTGCGCGCCCTGGCTTACGACTGAGGCCCGTCCGTGCTGTAGTCGTTGAAGCGGCCGTCGACGGCGACCCGGCCGGTCGCGATGTCGCGGCGGGAGACAGCGCGGTTGAAGATCCGGAAGTTGGTCTCCGGTTGCTGTCCAAGCGCGGTCAGCGATAGTCGCGCACTAATACTGGCCTACTCCTGGACGGCTTACGTAGGCGGCGACTGCGAGGAATGTCAGCCACGATCAATCGTGCAAGGCTGCTGTTCCGAGAGCGTCCGAACTCACCATCGTGGCCTGCCTCAAAGACCCGCGAGAAGGACAGGTTGCCATGCTGGCGCACGACCCCACCGTCATACGTGCGGTTGGTGTGGACGGACTCGTATCCGGCGGCGGCGAAGCCCGCGGCGCCCGTCCAGTTGATCTGCAGCGCGAGCGCTTCGGCACCGAGCCACGGGCAGCGGTAGTCTCGGTCTCCGTACGCCAGCGCGACTTGCACGCCCGAGGCCAGGAGGTACTCCAGGCTCTTCGTGCCTTCGACGCGGACCGGGTCGCCCGTCTCTCCGAAGAAGATCTGGTGGCGAGGTCAGTCGCGAGCTATGATCTGCCAAGGTCGTGTAGACTTGCATTCGAGACGAGGTTGCTGTTCTGCGTGAAGTTCACAGGCACCCCCAGCTCTTTTTGTACCTGCAACGAGACGTGAGCGCCTGCCTGCGAGGTGTGGCAGAAAGGGGACCCTGACCCAGCCCTGGTTGAAGTAGCCAGTGAGGTAGTATGGCGGAAAGGGATCAGGTCTGCGCGTTCACCTGTCAGCGGCAACGCCCTGCAGGGAGGGAGCAGTACTCACAGCAGCTGGGCCATGTCAAAGGCGGATCGCTAGCTCCTTGATCAGTCGACTATCTGCTGTGGAGCACTGGAGTTCGGCGGAAGCTCACCCCACTGGCGACACCATACACCCCAGTCACGTCGCCCAAGCAGAGGTTCACGACGTTGGCGCAGTAGCTATTCACCGTCTCATTGAGACCCAGCAGGTCCGGATCGTACTGTTCGCCTGCAGAGTGTCAGACCAACTCGGTCCCGAGTATCCATGGACTATCTTGCGACTCACCGAGAGCACGGCAAGTTCTGGTCCCATCAAGACACGCGGGCAACGCGGCCAATGCAACCTCGTAGAGAGTCTCGTTGGTGGCCTGCAAGCCATAGCTGCATTGCGGCGAAGCTGGCATCAGCAAGAGCTTTGTATCTAGGAAGGAGAGCCTCGCTGCCTACGTGTTGTTGTACGCCATCTCCGGGTAGGAGGGCGCTTGATCTGAAGATCTGGTCAGCGGCGTCAGATCCAACGAGTGCCAACACCAACATAGTATATCGACGCAGCCATTGGTGAAGCCGATGGTCTCGACGTCGATGATGGTGCCCTCGATGTCTCCGTTTTTGATCTTGGCATTCTGTGCGACGAAGTAGGCGGCTGTAGTCGGCACCCAGTAGCCGCCGTAGCTATTGCCTGCGCGAGAAAGCTCAGCCACTTGCTCCATTGATCGATGTGCCTCATCGAGTGCTCTCACCCCAAATTGTGATGGCTTTGTTGCACGTGGCCCACTCCGGGAACGAAGTCATCCAGGCCTGCGAGAAGTGCCACAAGGTCCGGGCTGCGAGGACCGAGGTATTCGCAGTCCGAGTAGCCACCTGCGAGGGGAGCACGCCGTAGAAGAAGGTGCTGTTGGCCTCGGGTACCTTGCCACTGTAGGCATCGAACCGGACATTGCCGGTGTCGTTGATCGCCACGGGCGTGGTGAACAGGGCATCGAACGTGGATTTGAAGAGCGCATCGTAGCTGAACCCGGTGCCGACGGGCTGATCGAGGCTAATGCAGTCGATGGAGATCAGCGGGTGTGTCACATCGTTTGAGCCGGTCTCTCCACGAAGTGTACTGACTAAAGCATGTTGACGTAGGTGTTCATAGACCACTCGTTGTTGTCTACAGGACGCCCGGCGTCAGCGATCGACCCTCCATCCTCCGGGGCTCTGTACATGTGTCATACACGTTGAGTTGGAGTCAGCAGCTACACGGTCACAGTTGACCAGTCAGCAATCTGTCTCGGCGGCTGGCCATCTGGCGGCAGCGCGAAGCAAAACGCACCGACATAACAAGGACCGCCATCGGACGCAGCGCCCCACATCGAGCTCTCGCCCGCACCGCCGGCGAGATAGATGGCCGTCGGCGCTTGCTCTGGGCGCACGCGGGCTTTGAAGTACCAGAAGAACTGCCAAGAGGAGACGGCATCAGCGATCATGCCCCGGCTGCCCAATGCTGTTGTTCGTCCCGTCATACCAACGAGACGTTATATGGGTCGTCGCCTTGGACGTCCGGGATAGAGGCCGCGGGCATATGGACGTAGCCTACGCATCGTCAATCATGTGGTTTGGGCCTGATCCGAGCGGGAGGTCTCACCGGCCCAGGCCCGCGAGCTCTCCTCGCAGATATGCGTCTGCCCTTGCGTGTCAGCGCGGCCCAGTGGTGATCCACATGCGCAAGAGGTACTTCTCTGTATGAGATCGAGGCGCCTGGAGGGTTGGCGACGGGGACCGTGACGATGTCGTCGGCTAGGGGCGGTGGGAAGCCTCCTTGAGCGGCGACGGTGGACATCGGCAGGAGCACTGCCGCTGCCCAGACTGCGAGACGGTGCATGGCGTCGCGAGAGTGTTCGGACCACAGTGTGATGTAGTGGAAGCTTCGCAGCGAAGAAACGGGGCTGCCAATCGATGCTTGGCCGTAGCTTGGCTATTGAGGCTCTGAGCCCGGACTGCCTCTACTTATAGTCGCGTTCCTGTGAATGCATCGTCCCTGCGAAAGGTGGACGCCGCCTTCGGTAGCCTGGGAAGTACCTGCTTCGCATCTTCTCGGGAGTATAGGAGTGCTGAGCAAGCTGCGCATCGAGCATAGACCTCTGGTAGACAGGGCTCAGTACGCGAGCACACTCCTGCCGTAACTTCTTGGCCAAGCCCAGAGCCGCAGGCAGCTGCGCGTGTTCCCGTGATGTATCCAGGGCTGAGACGCCGCGTCAAGTCTTGGCGAAGTTTGGCGAGCCCTTACTCGAAATCGGGTGTGGACGCGTACTAGTCGACCATCAGGCTGAAACCTGCCTGCGCGACTGGGCCCGTCGTCGCTGAGTCATTGCAGGCCGTTGGCGACCTACATCTAATGCGGAGCGGATTGCGCAGGCTGACTGCCGCCGTGGACGATTTTCCGAGGTACCCAATCAGCGTGCGCCATTACCAGCGCCCTGCTCGAATCGTGCGGCTTGGGCTGGATGTAGGACATTGCGTTTTACGGTAGCGCGGTGTCTGTCTCTTCTGGAGGGGAGAAAGTTCGCGGCCAAGGAAGGAGCCATTGGGGTTTGACGCGGCCATGCGGATCCGATTGAAGACTGAGCTGGTGCACTGGCATGATAAGTCAAGAGTCGGTCGCATCAGCGCTCTGTTTTGCACCCTCTGCATGGCGAGACTCTTCTCTACTGCTCCGTGGAGAAGTCTCCCCGCTGCCTGCCGCTTCAAGCCTTCTGTCGTTGCCACTGCACAAACTCATGTCTGACGACTGGCTCAACATCCGGGCATTCGGCGTTACTCAACACCAGCTCCAGATGCCCGGACGAGGCGTCCGCGTCAATCGATGTCCTGATCTCCGCCACCCGCCGGTACTCTGGGATATCCGTGACGCTGTGCACCGCAACCAGTCCGTCCTCTTCGACTTCCAGCCAGCGCTGAGCAACCGCCGCAGCACCAGTAGACTGCCAGATGCCTTCCTGCCGGGGTAGCTTCCGTAGCACTTTGATAGCACGCCTCCGGACGGCAGGATCGCGGCATCGGGTCGCCACAAGAAATGTGCTGTCAATGTCTGAAGCCGTCAGGCCACAGTCAGCACATGACACGAGGTACGGAGGATCAGGAGGTGGCGACTCACAGCCCATTTCCACACTGAATGACGACTGGCCTACAGTCAGACACAGTCCAGCCACGATGTCTTCTGCCAAAGCAACGGCGTCGACGAAGTTCTGAAGTACGCCATCCCACCTTGTCTCCGGGCCAAAGAATCCCGCTGCAGCGATCGCGGTCCCACTAGTGTGCAGCAGCCGGAGCAAAGCAATGGCCAGAGGGGGAGCAATGTCCGGCTTGCGGATCAACAACTCCTCGAAACGCTGTCTCCAATGCTGCATCTGGACCTTGCATCGGGCCAGCTCGGCACGGTACACGGCCATGTCCCAGGTGCCTTCACTGGCCGCACTGTAGGTGTCAGGGAGATCGACCATGAGCGTGAACCTGACCAGATCCTGCAAGCAGTGAGTACAACCTCTTCAAATGCCTCGGACAGTCCTCGTATTGGATCTTCGTACCGTGAACGACGCATGTGCCTCCGCAAATCCGTCAAACCCATGCTCCGGCACCGCGGTCAAGAGATGCACTCCATGACAGTCGTCGATGCCGCGTGCCAACGGGCCGACGCTCCCATCCTGGAAGGTCCGGGCCACGAAATCGCGGCGGGCCAGCGCATATTGGATCTCCATCAAGTCATTGCGTCTCGAGCTGTGCCGCAAGCGTTCCCGATTGTCCCAAAGTATAGACCGTCCGCTGCAGGACGTCAGCGATAAAGCCAGCAAAACCGCACAGGCTGATCGCACCTTTCCAGGTGGACGCGGCTGGCCGTGTAATCACCACGGATACCCTCGTAGCTTATGAAGATGACACAGGCTGTGAGAACGCGGTCTACATCGTCCTTGGTGGCAGAGGCGACCAGTAGCTTGCTGAGGTTGTTAAAGCGGATAGTGGATGTGCCGTGGGAGAGGGTTGCGATCAAGCACGGAGAGACTTACGCTGCAGTCAAGGCTTTCCGGTGCTGCTTCTCGGCAAAGGCTAGATGCTCCGCCTTCATAGGGTCATGATCCGGAATTTCCATGAGCTGGTGTAGGGCACTGAGAGCAAGCACAGCATGCTTGACCGCGGGTTCGGCGTGCAAGAACTAGTCGGCGGCAGGGCATCAGCTGTGCATGTCTACCTTTGTTGCTTTCTACCTCCATGACTGACCTGCAGCACCACACGATCCCAGAATCTAGAGGTCACGCCCTGCACCGTTCGCTGACGGAAGAACTGGAAATACCGCTTCTCCAGCGTATCGCTGAACCCCGGGTCCGAGACCAACTGAGCCAGGATGCTGTAATCCGCAGAGGATGCCGCGCGGTGCAGACTTGGCTTGCCCGAGCGGCTGGCATTTGCTTGCACGAGCTCGCGCCGTGAGAAGGCCAGGCTGGAGTAGCCGTCGCACTTCCTCCCGGTCGTCACGCAGCGGTGGCACAGCGGCTTGGTCTCGTCGCATTTGACGGACCGGATGCGGCACGTGATGCAGCCCGTCTTGACCTGGATCGTGGAGCACACAGTCAGTTGCTGGTCACGCATCTAGACCTCATCGTGCTTCGGTCTCGGGCGAAAGGTTTACGCACCCTTTTGACACCGGTGCTGCTCTGCGTCAGGCTGGGCATTGTTGTATGGGGTGGAGGAGATCATGCTGCGAGCTTGGGAGTCTACACATAGTCATCATCCATTATGCAGCATTCGAGCATCTGTTGTGATGGCGCGGTGATGAGCCTGGATGGGACGCATCCTCAGCCGCAGCGCCTGCGCCGCAAGCATCCTCCAGGCAGGCATCGAAGACGGAGCCTGCCGCAGCGACGTGCATTCGTCAGCGAGCCGCGTGCCAGGTGGCTCGTAATGGTGGAGGCTGGTGGTAAGTGGCTAGACTTTGTCGGCGAGAGGCAGAGGGAGAGAATCCTCTTCGAGACGGCTATACAATAGATTATAGTGTTAATAAGACCAATTTTATGCACGTGACACCTCTACTGCGCTGGTAGTTTAAGGGTAGAATTCGAGCTTCCCATCGGATGTCTGCTCGAGGGTGAGCACATCTACCGCCTTTCGTCCGTTGTACACATACTAACACATGACAGACCGAGTTCGAGTCTCGGCCAGCGCATGGTTTTCATTTTAGTGTCTTGGTCCGCCATGACTACCCTTTTGGAGTCCGAGCATCGAGGGCGGAGGTGAGCGGTCTAGAGAGGCCGTAGGGGAACGGGGGAGGGGCATGGGAGCACAGCGCGGGGCGGGTTGGTACACTGGTAGACGGGGAAGCGACGACCTCAGCAACGAAGTCGGCAATGCCGATCGTCGAGCCTCGCCTCTCCTCCGAAGCACATGGAGTGTACCGATGTCGGCCTGAAGGTTGCATACATCTCCATGTACCCAGCTACATCCATACACGTAGTATGTGCTGGAGCAGCAGTGATGTGTTCGTTCAGCGAATGAAGCGATGGAGTTCTCCAAGCTGATATCGACTCAGGAGATCGGATCGCACAGCTCTCCTGAGGACTGTTGGGTCGTGTTCGACGATGAAGTCTGGGACGTGACACACTTCGCGCCACAACACCCCGGTGGAGCATCTCTGCTCCACACGTACGGCGGCCGCGACGCCACTAAGGCCTACGCGGAATACCACGGCCCAAGTATCATCAGAGACAACCTCGACCTCGACTGCTTCAAAGGTAACCTCGACCGATCCACCATCCCCACATCATGGGCCGAAGACCCGGCAAGCAACGCAGCGTCCAGCACCAACCCAACCCAAGTCCAGCCCGACAGCGAGAAGCTGCCCTTGCACTCCATCATCAACAGCTATGACTTCGAAGCAGTCGCCGCGCGCACGGCCTCGAAGAAGACCTACGCCTTCTACTCCACCGCCGCGACGGACTGCTGGTCGCGCGACATGAACGAGGCGATGTACAAGCGCCTCTGGTTCCGGCCGCGCGTGCTCCGCGACGTCGCCGCCGTCGACACCTCGACCACGATCCTGGGGCACAAGGTCAACGTGCCCCTGTTCATCTGCCCCACGGGCCTCGCCCGCATGATCCACCCGGAAGCCGAGATCGCGCTGGGCCGCGCGGCGAAGTCGACGGGCATCATCGAGATCATCTCCTCCAGCGCCAGCCACCCGGTCGAGGACGTCCTGGCCCAGTCCCCGGCGCACCCCTTCTTCTTCCAGCTGTACGTCAACCGCGACCGGCGGAAGTCCGAGGAGGCCATCGCGAAAGCCAACCGGCTGGGCTTCAAGGCCATCTTCGTCACGGTCGATGCCGCGGGCCGGGGCAAGCGCGAGTCCGATGAGCGGCTCGTGGTAGACGAGCTCGTCATCAACCCTGTCACGGGCGAGCGGGCCGCGACAGACAAAAAGGGCGGTGGACTGACGCGCATGATGGGCTCATTCATCGATCAGGCGCTGACCTGGGACGACCTGAAGTGGATCCGCAGCCTGACCGACCTGCCCATCGTGCTGAAAGGCATCACGACCGCCGTGGACGCGCAGCTGGCGATGCAGCACAAGGTCGACGGGATCCTGCTCTCGAACCACGGCGGCAGGAACCTCGACTACTCGCCCCCCGCCATCCTGCTCCTGCTGGAGATACACAAGAACTGCCCGGAGGTCTTCGACGCCATGGAGGTCTACGTCGACGGCGGGATCCGGCGCGGGGGCGACATCCTGAAGGCGCTGTGTCTCGGGGCCAAGGCCGTGGGCATCGGCCGGACCTTCCTGTATGCGTTGAGCTATGGCACCGAGGGCGCCGAGCATCTAGTCGAGATCTTGAGGGACGAGATGGAGAGCGTGATGAAGTTGCTGGGGATCAAGGATCTGTCGGAGGTGCATCCGGGGTTGGTGAATACGGCGGACGTGGATCATCTGGTCCCGTCGACGCCGGATCATCCGTACGCGAAGTGGCGGCCCAAGCCAAGGCTGTGATGGAGTCGCTGGGCCGTTCGAGTGGCCGAGCCTATCTCTCTCTCCAGCCAGCACATGCATTCTTACTTCCCAAGCGCAGCCGAGATCTCCAGGCCTCTCAGTCTCTCCCTGTGCGCCTTGAAACTTGGTTTCAGTACCTCACCCGTACCCGTCTGTTCCACCTTCAACACCTCAATCACCCGTCCATTCCTCCGCCGTCGGATGCGCCACACACCACCTTCCTCACTCCCTACCACCTCCTTCAAAAACTCAAGAAATGCAGCCGTGAGATTGATACACACATTCCCATCCCACGTATGCTGGCCCCGCTTGACCATCCCAGGAAGCTTCTGCGTCTCCAACTCCACAACCCGCTTAAGGGACCCCTCCGCCATGCGATACCCGACTATAACCTTCGGCACGCCCAGCAGGAACGACTGCGCCCAGTACCGCATGAGCTTGCGCTCGTACTTGACTGCCTCGCGCGGGATGGAGAGGTTGCCCGGCTCGGCGGTCGTCTTGAGCTCCACCCACGGGATCGGGGTGTTGGGATCGTCGGGCTTCTCCCCGAGGACGGCGTCGACTTCGCCGGCGAGGATCAGGGTGCTGGTGCCGATGCCGGTGCGGACGATGGAGCAGTACTGCGGGTGGTTGTTGACGATGTTGGAGTCGCGCGCTTCGATCGCTTCGCGTGTGGATTCGGCCCAGGTCGTGGGAAGGGTTGAGATGGCCTCGAATTTGTAGCCTTGCCAATAGTCAGCTGGGTGGTCCGTGATGTGGTCAACAGAACATCGTGACAAACCCCAGAACTGCATCAGCTCCTGCGGAGCCTCGCCTCGTCGAGGCTGCTGCGTATTCTGTGAACGCTGCTGCGCCGCTTTGTAGGAGTGGTTCTCCTCGATGAAGCTGCGACGTCGTAAGCTTGAGATCAAGGTGGTGTGAAAGGTGCTTCCGTGTGCTTACATTGTACCCTTCGAAACGTCAGCTGGAGTCAAGAACAACATGAGAAGGGCCACTGCGGACCTGGAAGCAGGTGGCGTTCATCTCAAAGTCGCTGAAGTCGTCGAAGGCGACGGTGAGGATCTGGACGGGGTGTCAGTGCTTGTGCCCGTACTGGAACGCGTGTCACAGGGGCCATGGCAGCGCATACGTCCGCTGCTGCCCTTCTGCCTTGCTAAGAGACATGAATATACCTTCGTCATCATGCCTCGCCAAGTCACAAAGTCCGCACGAGATCGCACATCCGCGACCGTGCCCTCTCCACGCTGCACCTTCTCCAGCAGCTGCTCCTCGTGCGCCTGCAGCGTATCGAGTAAGCCCTCCAGATGCTCGTCGACGGAATCGTCGCGCTGCTTGAACGTTTGGAAACCAGCCGAGAGATCTGGACGAGGTTCCTGTGCGCCCGGCGCGCCGAAAATGGGAGGGTAGTAGTACGACAGCGACTCCGAGGATAGCGGCTTCAAGTGGTGCTCATCGTCGAAGGAGAAGTACGCGAACTCGCGTGGGCGCCGGATGGAGGTGGAAGTGCCGGAAAAGCGGTCCAGGTGGGTGAGGTCGAAGGTGGCCATATCGGTTCAGGTGCGCACGCATTGCCGCGCTGTGCTCCGAGGATGTTAGAATACCTGATGTTGATGTGACTGCGGTCGCGTGGTCGACGCGACAGCAGATTGCCAAAGCGGCCGCGTTCCCGTCTCTAGCGGCCGCGGCACTTTGGCTTCGCGGAGGTGCACTGAGCAAATATCCCGGCGATACCGTTTGTCTTCATACATGTATCTCAGGAAGGAAGGACATACGCTGTCTCTGGGTTGCCTTCGAAGCCAAGAGAGTGTAGCCTGTTTCGTATTGGGAAGGCACGCAGTGCCATCCACACCACCTATGGCTTGCACTACATGTACATGTACATGTAGTACTCGGCCTCTGCTCTGCTCATTGTTGCCTAAGGCATGAGCATCGAAGCTGCGCGCAGCTTCTATTGGAGGGCGGTGCGTCATTGGGTGCTTCCAGGAAGCAGCGAGATGCATGCGATGGCTTCTAGCCGCCCGGCTGCGCCATTGCATGCTACACAAAAAGGCCACTGGACAACAGCCGACAGGCGAAGTGTATTCCGCCATTGAACCAGCATACGTGGAGGAGAAGTACAATACCGACCACAACAACAATGGTCTCCGACACCAAGCTCTACGACCGCCTCGGCGTGTCTGCCACTGCTACAGCCGACGAGGTCAAGAAAGCGTATCGTAAGAACGCGCTCAAGAACCATCCAGATAAGAACCCGGCAGGAGCCGAGAAGTTCAAGGAGGCGAGTGAAGCATACGAGATCTTGTCCGATCCGGAGAAGCGAAGGAACTACGACAGCTATGGCTACGACTTCATCACCGGGAAAGCCGGGCCGGCCCCGTCAGCAGACGACATGGGCGGCAACCCATTCGCGGGAGCAGGAGGCATGCCGGGAGGATTCGGTGGATTCGGCGGTGCACCCGGCGGAGGAGGGACGCGGACGTTCCACTTCAGCACGGGAGGAGGCGGGAGCGGACGGGGCGGGTTCGGAGGCTTCAGCGATCCGAAGGACATCTTCGCCGAATTCATGCGGGGAGGCGGAGCATCGATGGGCGGCGCGGGAGGTGGCATGGGTGATGAAGACGACATCTTCGCATCCTTCGGCGGTCTAGGCGGCGGTGGGCGAGGCGGCCGCACCTCATCCGGCTATGGCGGAAGTCGAAGAAGGGAGCCGGAGGTGGAGACCACGGTCGTCGAGAAGCCGCTCCCGGTCTCACTGGAGGACATCTTCGCGGGCGCGACGAAGAAGCTGAAGGTGCAGCGCAAGACCTACGACGCGCAGAACGGGAAGCAGAGCGTCGAGGACAAGATCCTGTCCGTGCCCATCAAGCGCGGCTTGAAAGCCGGCAGCAAGATCAAGTACCCGGACATGGGCGACCAGGTCGAGGGCGGCACGCAGGACCTCCACTTCATCGTCCGGGAGAAGGAGCACCCGCTCTTCACCCGGTCGGGGGATGATCTGAGGCATACGGTCGAGATCGATCTGAAGGAGGCGTTGACGGGGTGGAAGCGGACGGTGCAGACGGTGGACGGGAAGCAAGTCAGTGTCTCGAGCTCGGGGCCCACGCAGCCCACGTTCGAGGAGCGATTCCCGCAATTGGGCATGCCGAAGAGCAAGACGCCGAGTCAACGAGGCGATTTCCTTGTTGGCGTGAAGATCAGGATGCCGACGACTTTGACGGCGGCGCAAAAGGCGCAACTGAAGGAGATTTTATAGGACATGAAGGCTTTGCATGGGGTAGCGGATGTGAGGCAGCACGGGGCGATCTGTTTGAGCATAGCGATGGTGTCGGTTGAGCGGGCGTCTGACTCGAGCGGGGGATTGCATCAAGTGCTGATTGCATGGCCTGGCGCAGTGCGCTGTTCTGGGAAAGGAAAGGGCGGCGGAGCATAGAGGTAGACCTAGTAACGCCAACATGGCTTTGCATCACGATCTCCTTGAGACAGAGATGTTCATGGTCTTCTCGCTATCGAGAATCAGGCAGGGAATGTGACGGAACCAGCGTTTAGTCGTAGTGTAGTGAAGTGTGGAGGAGGAAGTAGTCATAGTGTAGTGAAGTGTGGAGGAGGAAGTAGCACTTTTCTTGCCTGCCGATGCCGCCATTCGAGACAGACTACTACTGCTCAGCTTCCAATCCAACCATCTTCAACGAGTCCTTCCACAGCCGCTTCTCCTTCGCCTCATCATACGCCCAAGTCTGATACCCATCGTGCTCGAGCCCCACCGGATTGCTCCGATCCTTCGCAGCCCACGCCTCCATCTCGACACAGTTCGACAGGTACCTCCCTCCCTTGCCCGCCCACTCCTTGCTCACCGCGGCATAGACCGACGTCGCGGCGCCCTGCTCGGGCGACTTCATGTACAGCGTCACCTCCGGCGAGTCCCACGCCGCGGCCAGCGCGGGATCGATGTGCTGCTGCAGATTCGTGGCGATGCCACCCGGATGCAGACTCGTGGCGTGCAAGCCCTGGCCGCCGTACCGTCGCTCGATCTCGTTGGCGAAGTAGATGTTGGCCGTCTTGGCCTGGCCGTAGGAGAGCCAGGGGTCGTAGGAGCCGGGTTGGGAGAAGTTGTAGTCGTCGAAGCGGATCTCGCCTACACGATGCCCGATGGATGAGACGGACACGACGCGGGATGGGAAGTCGGGGGTGGTGGACTTGAGCAGGGTGTCCTTGAGTAGCTGGAAGAGGTAGAAATGGCTCAAGTGATCGGTGCCGAATTGGGTCTCGAAGCCGTCTTTGGTTTTGCCTGGAGCCGAGAGCAGTAAAATCAGTATGTGTTTGACACGCTCTCTGGTATCGGCCTTTGGCAGTCGGTACCTTCGGGAGTTGCCATGACACTGCCAGGCTGTCAGCTTCGTACAGGGAGAACGGCCGAGAGATCACTTACCCAGCATTGCAGATCAGGACATTGAGCTTGATGCTCTGCTTCAGGAATGCCTCAGCGCCTTTCCGGATACTGTCCAAGCTCTCTAGATCCATCTCGAGTAGGGTCATCTCGCCGCCTTGAGTCTTCGCCTTGATATCGTCGACGACCTTTCGCCCTTTCTCCAGGCTTCGCGTCATCAGTATACCATTGCATCGTCAGAGATGGATTGCCGCTCACTTGCGAACAGTCCCGAAGACATGGCCACCAGTGGCGTACAGGGCTCGCATGGTCTCGACGCCGATTCCACCGGACACTCCCGTGACGAGGAAGACCTTGTCACTGAGCTGCCCGACCAGGCCCTCGTCTTCAACGATCTGCAGCGCGGTTGGGCGAGCATCACCGGGACCCTTGGTGTTCTCATGGGCGGAGGCGTATCGCGACATCGTTGACTGTACTGTCTAGCGTAGATCGTGCGAGAAATCGAAGTTGAGGAGGATGGAGATGAGTTGAGGACTTGTTGCGGGTGGTGATCTGCTTATATGGTCATTGCCTATGGACTTATGAAACAGCGTGGCCTTGGTATTCGTTCACGCCGTCCTCGCTGCCCTGAAGCGTTGCATGATCAATGAGCAGACGATTTGTGCAAGGTGTGCACACTGCTACCTGTGCAGAGCATGTGCAGTGACTCTGTTTATGTCTGGCGGCGCTGTCACAATAATCTTGGCACAAGCTTGAGCTGCTGACCAAGATGGCGGCCGCTTCACGTCAACGGCACCAATGGACGTCTCCCAGCGCTTGCCGCACTGCGCACGCACAATTGACGAAGCATGTACTGTAGTATGGCGCGCGCCCATGTTGACTCACACATCGATTGAGTGACCGCCGGTGGTGTTGCTTGATGGGCCAGACGGAGGTACAGGCAGTATCGGACAAGGCGCCACTTTGAGGCATCCATGCATGCAGAATGGTCGACGATGCACCAGTCTCCGTCTCAGGAAAGTGTCCTCAGCATGGACGCCAAGTCTCGGATACAACCTCGACATGTTGCACTCATGGAGCACGCTCCCGGGAGGCTGATCGCCGGCGGCGCCTGTCCTCATTGACCCGGACTGGAACCACTCAAGCCGCAGATCCAATGTTCTTCGCATGTATCGTCAACATCTATTGCGTCTATGCCGACAGCGCGTGCGCATGTCGAAGTCTCTGTGGACTGCCGTCCGAACGCCAGGCACAATGCAGGTTGCTGACCATAGGTGGCTTCCCTGGCGCAGTCCGATGAAGCAAGCTCCGCGCACCATCCGGTGATTCCCATCTCAAACCATCTGGCCGCCAGCGTTGGCCGCCAGATCCGCCTCTTTCTCCCCGAAGCGTGCATCTTTCAGCTGTCCCGCCTCGTCATCATCGCTGGTGAAGCCATACTCGCGAGCCTTGCTGTCCAAATCCGCATTGGAGAGGCTCGGAAGCTCCTTCGCCGCCTTCACATAGCTCATCTGCTCGAGGAAACCTTTGGCGAAGATGATGTCGATCTCCTCCAGGCTTCTGCCGGCCGTCTCGGGGTAGAAGAGGTAGATGACTGGGATGAAGCAAGCATTGGCGATGGCGAAGAAGAGGTAAGTGCCCTGTTGAAGGTCAGCGATGTGCGTAATACGCAGGTAGGAGGGTATGAGCTCACCCAGTCCGATGCAGAGATGAATGGGGGTGTAAACATGACGACCGTAAAGTTCCAAAGCCAATTACTGATCGTTGAGACAGCGTTCGCCTTCGCTCTGGTCTTGATCGGATTAATCTCAGCCGGATATAGCCAAGGCAATGGCAAGAAGGTCGCGCCGAATACCCCAATGTAGAGGAACAATCCGACTCCAGCGCCTATGGCCGCGCTTTTCGTGCCCGGGATCAGACACGCAAAGATCAGGACCATGGACAGAGATTGGCCGATACTGCCGGCGAGGAACAGCTTCCGGCGCCCGACGCGCTCGATCAGGAACCAGGAAATCGTCGCGCAGATGGCGTAGATTACCATGTTGACGCCGCCAAGGAGAAGCGCCAAATTGTGAGTCGTCCCAATTGAGCTCTCGAACAGCACCGGGAAGTAGTAGATGATCGCATTGCAGCCTCCGATTTGTTGAAAGAACTGAGACGAAACGCCGAGCATCATCCGGCGTAGGTGCTGGCTTTTGCCTCCGGTGAACAGTGCCTCGTAGGATGATCCACCCCCAGATGACGCGCGGATGCTGTCCTGGATGAGACCAATCTGGAGCTGCACCTCCTCGTCATCTCGGTCTGTGCCGGCCAGGGCCGCCAGGACGGTCGTGGCTTCCTCGGGCCTGTCGCGTGTCATCAGCCAACGCGGCGACTCCGGAAGCCAGATCATGGACACGGCGATGATGACGCCGAAGACGACCTGGAAGGCGATTGGGAATCGCCATGTGAGATCGGGTGGGCCGTGGCTCGCGCCGTAGTCGATCCAGTAGGCCAGAAGCGTACCGAAGGCGAAGATTCCGCCTTCGATGCAGATCAAGAGGCCGCGATTTGTGGTCTTGGAGCATTCGGCTTGATATGTGGGAATGGTCGAGGTACTGATGCCATTGCCCACGCCTGTCACAGTCCGTCCAATGATGAACTGTGCAGTCGGGTGGTGACCGGTGAAGGGCGTCACTTGAATGACAACGCCGACGATCATAATGACTGCGCCCAGGATGATCGAGCGGCGTCGACCAATGAGATCACCCATAGCGAGGGAGAAGATGGCTCCGAAAAGACAGCCCACCTCGTAGATAGCAGTGACCTGTCCTCGTTAGTCATTGTCCCAACCTTTCCCTTGCTCTTCTGGACATGTACATACAAAAGCCTGCCATGATGAGTTGCCCTTCGTCTGCGGGAAGTAATTGTTGAAGTCGGCGCCCGTGATAATGCCCGACATCACACCTTGATCTCAACGCGATGGGTGTGAAAGTCAGCAGAGATCTCCGGCAGCTCCCCGGATCTACCCTCCCCATTCTACTCACCGTAGCCAAACAGCAGGAATCCAGATGTTGCGATGACCGAGACTAGGAGGCTCAGCTTTCGCCCCGCGAGACCGGAGTAGTGTGGTACGCCATCCGGACGTTCGCTGAAGCGCGCTTTGAGGACCATCTTGGTGGCGCTATACGTTTGCAAGATGATACTGGTATCCTGAGCGAAACGGTAAATTGCACTGCTCGCTTGGCGCAAATCGGGCCAAAATGAAGGCGACGCGATTGGAGGTGATGGAGAGATGGGGATGAAGAATGAGGAAAGGCAGGGGGTTTTGTACGGCCTACCATCGGAGCGGTCGTCTTCCCATCAATTCCTGCTCACTCAGCGAACGCTCAGCTCCATTGCGAGATCCACATGCCCACGTTGTTACATGCTGGTCCGGCGTGGCAAGGCATCGCAGGCTCTGTGAAGAGACGAAGGAACGCTTAGATTGCGCCGCGGCTCTTCCGCTGCACCGCACGTTTGACGAGGTGTGGTTGAGAGGTTCCCACGACGTCACCGTCGCTCCACCTCGTGGGGTGTCCGAGGAGTGCCTCGCTCGTCTCGCGTATGGCAGTGGTCGGCGGCGGCGGCAAGACCGCGAGCGCGCCTTTCGAGGCATGGCTTCAGTGGAGACGATATGTGGCCAATTGGAGGGATATGGGAAGAGTGGAGGTGTGATGAAAATGCATGAACTCTCGGTTGCTGGTAGGGATGCAAGACGTGACGTCGAAGTTGATGGAGGCCGGAGAGGATCCGGAGCTAAGCTCGTAGGGCTGGTTTAAGCAGCGCTGCCAAGAAAAGCATGTGAAGAGGTTAGTCAATAGCAACCTTGGAAACATGGGTCTCGGAACTGCGGATGTCATCAATATAGTTTGAGATGGGTATCATGTATGCCGCGGACCTCATAGTCGCGCCCGAAGAGCCAACTGCAACATCGCCAGTCGCTATCGTAGCCGCTACACCAGCGCACACACCTCAGTCATCCTGCACTGGCACCGGCAGCTCCCCATCCTCTATGCTCAGCGCTCGCTTCCACGCCTCCTCCAGCCCGCCCTCCTCAGCCTTGCTCGCTGCCTCCTCAAGTCCCTGCTGATCGTCCTTCGGCTTCCGCTCGATCGTGCTGACGCCTGTCACACTATCCGCAGCGTCCCCCGCCACCTCCGCGGACACTTTCGCCACATCTGGCATCGCCGACTCTTCCTCGTCTAGTTCAGGTTCAGGGTCAAGACTCTGCATCGGCGGTAACTGCCTCTCCGCAGGTTTCTCGGGCGCAGAGCTCCGCTCCTGGTCGGCCTCATACTCGAAGTTGCTTGAGTAGATCACCGCTGCGAAGGCTTCCACATCGCCCACTCGGTCAATGGCGGCCAGGTACTCATTCCCCAGCGGTTCTTGCGCGGCAACACCGCTCAGCGCATCGAGCTCGCCGCTCCCGGCCGCAATAGCGTGGGCTTGCTTGCAGAAGACCGGGAGGATGTGCGCGAGCTTGACGCGGGTATCCAAGACTTCGGTTATGCGTGGCTCGGGAGACGAGAAGGATGGTGCTGCGGGCCCCGTGAGCTTGTAAGATTCCGTGGCGATGCGGAAGTCCACTAGATTGGAGTAGGCGGCGTCGAGGACGCGGGTCAGCACCTGGCAGAACATGGGGGAGTCGATCAGATCGGAGGTCTCGTCCAGCAGGCGCCTCAGGGATGCGTTGTCCTCCGCCTCGTCCTCGGTATTGGCCATGGGGTCCGACAGCCGTCCTTCGGCCGCCGGCGAGTCGTCACCGTGCTCGGACGCGCCAGCCTGCCGCATGACGAACGCTTCTTCCTCCTTCGGCGGTAGCAAGTAGGTGAGCCACTTCATCTGCCGCCGTTCCTGCTCCGTCTCGCCTTCGATCTTCCTCCGCACGTCGAGCAGGAGCTCGGAGAGCCGTTCGAGCGTGATGTCCTCTCGGATGTTCACGGGACCGAATACGTCCTTCACAGCCTCCATCACCTTCTCCATAATCTGCCGGCTTCCACGGTGCAGCAGCCACCAGCTGAACGTCAGGTACCGCCGGTTGATCTCGAAGTCGTTGCCGTAGACGTTATCGTAGCCGTCATCGTCTCGGTTCTCCAATGAAATGGTTGAGCCCTGCGGTCCGCCGGCTAGAGCGACTACCGACGACAGGTATGTCCGCCGACCGAGCAGATTGAGCTGGATCCGTGTGAACAGGGTCAGAAGCGACAACGTATATATCAGTGTCAGTGCCCGCGTGATGGCATTGATCTTCATGTCCTGCCACAACTGAGCCTTGCTCTTCTTCACCTTCGGTGCTCCTCCTGCTCCCGCCCCTTCCAGCACGCTGTCGGCCATCTGGCTTGCGTGCACATAGCTGCTGCTACTGAGACTCTTGCTGTCATCGTTATCGTTTGCCGTGACACTCGGAGGGACGGAAGGGTACTCCGTAGATGCTGCGTCGCTTGCGCCTAGTCGTCTCAGCCGCTCTTGCCGCTCCTGTTGCAATTGCTCTGTGATCTGCTCCACGGGCAGCGCCCCAATGATCTCATCACGTATTGTCGGTATCAGCGCGAGGACGGTGTATGTGCAGTCTTCTTGGTTCTGTTCGAAGCGCCGCCTCAGACTAAATCCGTACGATCCATTAGTCCTCATGTGCTCGGGATTGCTTAGGGCTTTACCACCATCGTGATCTCGCAGTCAGGGCGGCGCATACTTTTCCTTACTGATGCGTTCGTCGGAGGCGCGCTGCCGCACCTCCTGGATCTTGCCCACGACATACTGGCCTGCAAGATAAGTTGCGCCGGCGAGGCTGGTGGCTACGACGATGTTGGTGCGATTGCGCTGGAACCAACGGCGGGAGGCGGAGATCATCTGGTCTTCATCGAGGTTGAGTGGTAGCACGGCGGGGGCGTGGTGAAGTCAGGGTGGTCGGTATGGAGTCGGCGGTGTTCCAAAGTGTTTACTGATCGACGGTCGTTGGGTGTCTTGAGAGCACGCGATGACGAGCTGGAGCTCTGAGGTGTGGCTGGTGCGGGTGTGATCGCGGCCGAGGTCGCCGGCGAACCTTCCCCTTTAACGAGAACGCCTTTGCTCGTCACTACTCTGCTCGAGCTCGCACGTTTTTTGTTGACAACGTGTCTTCGTGTGCGCGTACGTGTTAATCATTGCAACCTGCTGCCTCTAGATACCCACCGAATCTCAAGAATCCCGCCGTCATGGGCTCCAAGGTCTCCTTCGCGAAGACGACCCTGGGATACCCCCTCTTCGCCGCGGAGTTTGACCCATACAATCGTGGATATCTAGTCGTAGGAGGAGGTGGAGGCGAGAGCAAGACAGGCGTCCCCAACCAGATCGTGAGGATGCATCACCGATATGCTCGCGTATCGTACTCACATATTCGTAGTCCGTTCTCGACGTCTCGAACCGCGCCAAGATCACCATCGCCGTCGAAATCGATCTCTCCCGCGACGAAGATTCCGTGCAGTCGCTAGGCAGCCTCGCCACTAAAGACGGTCTCATCACTTTCGCCGGCATCAATTCCTCCCAGGCGAATCAGAACGCCGGGAAGAACGAGCACCTCCGCGCTTTTGATATCAGGTACCCTCCGCGTAAGAGGCAGAAAACCGAGACCAGCGATGCCGGCGACCAGAGAAGGATCGAGCCCATCGGGAAGCGATCGCTCTTTAAGCGCTCCACGGCTGCGAAGAGCGAGACGTACCAGCGTCTCCTCCGACTTTCTCAGGCCAGGAGACGCGATGGCGGTGGCAGTAAGCGCATAGGCGCGGTAGCAACGGGTATGGCGAAAGATGGCGAGATTGTGGTCTTCGACGCCACTTCTGCTACGCCCACGGAAAGCGACATCCTCGCGCGCATCGACCTGCCCGAAGGCGATGAGGCGGCAGATCTGGATGTCAGCGAGTCCGAGACGTCTGAGTTCAGCTTGGCGTACAGCACGGACTACGATCTCTACGAGCAGACCTACGCGTACGACTTCGCGACCAAGAAGGTGGATAAGCGACCTAATGGGCCGCGGCGCGTGCACCAGATGCCATACCCCGACGCCTCCGACAAGGTGAAGTCCCGGTCAAAGTTCCGCTCTGTCCGCTTCCTCAACTCGCAGAATGTCATCACGCTATCGAACAGGCCGAATAAAAGCGGCACCGACTTACGCATCTTCCATCTATATCCGACAGGGCCCGCCAACTTGGTTCTCGTGAAGAGCTTACCATCCCGAATCAAATCCGCAGTGAGCCTGGACGTCTGCGCGCTGGACGCAGACAAAGCGGGAAACCAGCAGGTCGCGATAGCCGTGGCGGGCCAAGATATCTCCATCGAGATCTATGTGACCAACTACCAGCGTGCGACGGACACCTTCTCGCCGTTCAAGAGCTATCTGACGCTGCGAGATGTGCACGAGCATCAGATCACGAAGCTGTGCTTCTCGGCGTTCCACTCGCCCTCACGGGCTCCAGACGCGGAACCCGCAGGCACGGATAGCAATGGACAACCGGTTCCGGAGAAGAAGGTCGAGGTGGGACTGCATCCCGGGCCTCAGTACATCCGCCTGGCCTCCGTCTCCTACGGCAACACAGTCGTAGTCGACACCCTCCCTCTGCAGCCCCTGGAGCCCCAAAACAAGCGAAGCCGCTACGTCCTCAGCCACCCCAGCGACGAGAAGTTCACCATGATCGCCTACGTCTCAGTCATCACGATGATTGTGCTGGTCACCGCATTCCTCCTTCAGTCCTTCCTCACCGGCTTCTCGGAGGGCAACGGGGGTGTCTTCGGACTGCTGCCCTACAGTTGGCGTGAGTTCCTCGACAAGCCTGCTGCGGCCGCGCGAGGAGCGAAATACACCTTGGCATCGAAGGTCGAGTCGTCCGTTCCGTCGAACCTCCCTGTTGTCAAGGCTCGGCTCCGCGACCTGCTGGCCTCGCGCGATACGTCTGGAAGCAAGAATGCGCTTGTGGTTCGCTCCGATGCCGATAGTACCGGCGTTTCGGTGGACGTGCACCCGGACGCTGAGGCTTACGTGAAGGAGGACACGAAGGCGATGCATTGGGAGCAGATGGATCAGCAGCAGAGGGAAGGGTGGAAGGCGAGGCTGGTGCAGGCGGGCGAGTGGGCGGAGAGCGAAGGTGAGTCGGTGCTCAAAGGAATTTTGTTCAGTGGGTATGCGGGAGCAATTGGGCAGATGGCTGCTGGCGTTGTTGGGGCATGAGTGGGCAGATGGTGCGATGAGGCAGAGAAGGGATTACTGAGTTCTGGATTTTTGACGGACCTGAGAATGAAGCCATCCAATGTGGTGCGGTATAAGTCCGCTGCACAAATGTGGCGGAGTTGCTAAAGTACCTCAGCGACTGCAGCTGCTCCTGAAGTCGTGGTCCAAACCAAGCGTGGAACATGGGCGTGCACTTGCATGCTGCGGAACTCGGCGTACCGAGCCGTGCCGTCTTCCCGCAGATCCACACTGCATCAAACGACTTCAGTGTTCGAGTTTTCAACTGGGACATCTGTTATGTACGTGCATTCTTCATCACTGGGTCCAGGTCATGATTGACGCGAACAACGAAAGACGGCTCAGCTGTGTTAATGCAGCTCAACATGGCGTGTTCACACATTGTCGCACCGCCGGATGGCAATGGTGGCGCGACCCCCTGCCAGATGCCGCTTAGTGCAATGCAAAGGCGTGAGCGTGCGCAGCTTGGGGGCCGCGATGGGCGATCATCGCCCTGCGGCTGATGCGCTTCTCGACCACCATGATCTCGCCATGGAAGCCGGTCTCGCGTAAGATTCTACATGCATCGCCATCAATCAACGCACCAAGATGGGACCCAAGCGCAAGGCGGACGAGCATGGTGTCGCCGCGTCAAAGCCGTCGAACCCGATGGCAGACCTCCAGGATGCGGTGCGCAAAGGGAACAAGAACCGCCTGGGCGACATACTCAGAACGGCGAAGTTTGAATTGCCGTTCCTTGACGTACTTGCCATTGCCCTTTCCATGAGCTGCCACAAAGGCCATCTCGAGATAGTCGAGTATCTGCTCTTGAAGGGAGCCGACCCCAATGCAGCAGTCAAGGGTAGACCTTTGGTGCCTCTCGTTCAGGCCGTCGAAGCCTGCCAAGCGCCAGATGGCGATGCGCAGAATACGAACGCTGCGCAGCAGTCCAAGTCGCAACGCGACGCCTCGAGGCATCCAGATGGTGGTACTGTAGTGCCATCTGCTAACAGCCAGCCCGATGCGATCGAGCAGGAGCGGACTGCAAGGCTGGATGACGAGCGTGTGAAGCGGAAGCAAATTCGGCTGGAGAAGACCGCTCAAGACCAGGAAGAAGCCCGGCGTAAGCACGCGGATCGCCTGGCCATTGTCAAATTACTTCTGGAGCACAACGCGAAACCTGACGTCAAGGACGTCAAGGGCCGCACTCCGCTCATGCTCGCAAAGACCCGCGATGTCGCGCAGCTGCTCCTGGATCACGGAGCCGACGTGCTGGCACTGGACCAGGAGGGGATGTCTGCGCTGATGCACGCCCGCCAGCTCGATCTCGTAGAGCTTTTGTTGTCTCGTGGCGCCGATATTGACGCCCGAGACGGCCATCAGAGGACAGCGCTCATGCTCACTGTGATTGAAGATGCCGACTCGGCCATCGCATTGTGTCTCATCACTCGCGGAGCGGACCTGGAGGCCGCGGACGACATGGGCAGAACCATCTTAGTCACGGCGGTCTGGAGGAACCGTGTCACTGTTGTGGAGAGGCTTCTTGCGAAACAAGTCAATGTCAGCAGGAAAGATGCTCGAGGGAGGAATGTCCTTCATCACTTCGCTGGTGACAGTGACCGCAGACTTGAACCCGAGGATGGCGATGGTCCGAAGATCTTTCGGATGCTGCTTGGCAAGGCAGAAGATGGCGATCTCAAGCTACGAGACATCCGTGAGCGTACGCCGCTACACTGGGCGGCTGCTACTGGCAATCTTCCCGCCACCAGGGCCATTCTGGCTCGGCCGAATGCAATGGTCGACCCTCTCGAGCACAAGCGTAAAACGCCCTTGCATCTACTAGTCAGATTAGCACCTTCGCTCGAGGACATCGAGAGGATGGACTACCGGAGTGACACCGGATCAGTGTCCGGTGCTATGTCCAATCCGAATGCAACTCAACGTCAACAAGAAACGATCCGCAGACAACTGAAAATTAGGGAGAAAGCAAAGCAGGAGGAGCAGCAAAAGCGCACGGAGTTGTTGCGTCGCATCAATGCGCTCTTCGCTCTTCTTGTTCAGAGCAAAGCCAATGTCAATGCGGAAGCTGAAGGCGGTTGGACTCCCTTACACATCGCCTGCCAGGAGCAGACTGTCGTAGCGATCGTGGAGCAGCTGCTCGCAAACGGGGCCGACCGCAATCGGAGAACCCATACTGGCAAGACTGGCTTCCACATTGCATGTGAGGCTGGCAATCTGAGGATCGTGAAACATCTCATTGCAGATCAGGCTACTAGCGTCAACACCAAAGACAACTTCGGCAACTCGCCACTCCTCGCCGCCGCATCCTGCGGCTACAGGAATATTGTGGATCTTCTTACGCCATGGTCGAAGAGGCAGATTGACGACATGTCCGCGGATGCCAAAGGTGCGGCAGAACAATTCCATGCAACCGTCCTTGACTTCGGGGGCTACAAGCGAGGCAATGAAGTGAAGAAGGTGCGAGTCTACGATCTGCTGTACACGGACCCGAACATTGCGTCGCCGGCTTCTTCTAGCACGGTTTGCAAAGGGTCTACCGTCTTTCGATGGATCCACCTACCCGCCAACAACGTCAGCTGGTGCCAGGCTCTACTCACCAAGCGGTTCATCGAAGAAGGCGCGGAAGATGGCCCAGGCTTCAAGGCGCTCCAGCGTTCGTTCCTACACCAACATGGCGGCCAGAGGTGGCACTCCAACTACATGCGGCCAGGTTGCCAAGCAGTCCCCCGGTCGAAGAGGAGTCCCACACCGGATCGTGAGGCGACGCCTCGCATCTCGGTCAAGGTCCGATCGCAGTCACCAGCATCTTCACGGTTCTCAGATGACGGTACAGCACCGGATGAAGCCGCAGCAGCGTCGATTCGCTCGCCAAACACGGCTGACGAGACGCGACCGCACGTGGCAGACCCGACGGCGCAAACGAGAGGAGGTGCTCTTGCCGTGCCAGATGACACGACTGCCGACGGGTCACGACTGCACAGGCCTCGAGCTGCATCCTTCTCCCACGACTTACGCACAACCGACGGCCTTGTACCACCCGTGGGGCTTGCCAACCTCGAGCCAGGAGGGCCGAAAAGTAGACCAGACCCGTCGCGGCGTGTCGTGATTAGCAACGTGGCTTCATCTGCCGATCACAATGTGTACATGTTCGCCCCCTACCTCCACTTCGAGACTGACACGCAACGGCGCGAGATGCAAGAGGTGGCCAGGCGCACTACTCAGGAGCTCGACGACAAGAAGGTGCGCTTCGGCTCGGACCAGGGAATCAAGCAGTCCACGCCCGATGAGTTGCTAATCAAGGCCTTTCTCAAACCGCCGGTGTCAGAGCTGCACATCCGCCGCACACTCGACCAGTCGTTCTATCGGACGATTGACACGGCGTACCGAGACAAGACGCAAGTCGTCTACCGTTACATGGATGCGCAGCAAAACGGCGGTGCAGTGGAGCCGCTGAAGATCCTCATGGTCGATCAGCTTTGGATGTGGATCGTGGGTAAGGATCTCGTCCTCACCAGCTTCGCCCAGCGCTGGCAGCAGCCGAAGGAAGACCCGCTGAATGTGCTGGAAAGCACGATTGAGGAGATCAACTCGAATGGGACCGAGAGTGTTGAGAACATCTTCGACCTCGCAATCATGTATGCACAAACCCTCGAAAACCTCCAAGACATCTGCTGACACTTACACTCATCGCCCTTAGGATAGGTGGACGATGCTTCGGGACCTTTGACAGAAGCAGCATCACGCGGGATGGATCTCGGTTCCTCGACATGTTCGAGTCATCAATCGGAGTAGCCATGGACAAGGAGACGACCTTGTTCGGCCAGTTCAAAGACGCTTCGCAGCAGGTCTCCCTTGACCTGCAACGACGGCAGCAGTCTCTCCAACGCGCCGAACACCTGGAGCAGGTCGCCGTCAAGCGAGGCCACGAGGACGTCGTGTGGCAGAGTTCGCGGGACGTCCGCGCCCACTCCCATCAGAAGGAGAAGGCGATCGAGACCCTCCTCGACATCGGCCTGGAGACGGAGCTGCTGTCGGAGATCAAGGACATCCGCGATGAGCTGGACATAATGCGTATCGTCTTCGACCAGCAGAACCAGGTCCTCGACCAGGCCTACGCCGCCATGGAGCTGATCTTGGGTACGGCCGACGAGCCGCAATTGCAGGGTGGCACAGCCGCGGAAAGGCGCAAGATCACCAAACGTCTGGACTATAACCGGCGGGCCGTCGACCACTCGGTCAAGGAGATCGACCGCATGGACAAGCAGGCGGAGCGGATCTACTACTCGATGCGGGATCTATTAGACCTCAAACAGAAGTACGCCAATGCCATCGAGGCGCGATTTTCGCGGATCCAGACGGAACAGAGCAGTCGGCAGGGCAACGAGATGGCGCGGCAAGGGCGCGAGACAGCGCGGCAGGGCCAGACGCTCATGGTCTTCACGATCGCGACGGTGCTCTTCTTGCCCTTGTCCTTCATCTCCAGCGTGCTGGCCCTGCACCTCTCGAGCATCCCCGAGGCCATGTCGCTGTCCTACGCCTCCAAGTACATCTTCGGCATCGGCCTGACGTTTGCGATGATCTGCGTCCTGTTCGCCCTGTGCTGGACCAGTATCGAAAGGGCGGCGAAGAAGGTCTGGGACTGGATCTTTCCCGGGGCCGCGGCGGCGCACCAGGCCAAGGCGGAGCTGAAGTCTCTGCTGGATCTGAGTCTCATGGAGCACCACACGATCGCGGCGCAGAAGGCCGAGGTCGCTGATCTGGAGATCGGGGCGGTGCGGGCGCGATCGTGGCAGAGGTATCCCGCGCATCGGAGACCGAGTCTTAATGAGCACTTTGTAGGATACCAAGTGTAATCTGTGCAATCGCTGGAGGATGGCGAGATCGTTTCTGGATGTCTATTGTGAGGTGTCCTCTGTGTGCTCTTGTGGCTGGGCAGGAGATGGAGTGGGTAGCGCGTCTCCGGATCCTGGAGCGGCATGCACCGGTTTGACGGCCTTGTCATCGGGCACCCCATCGGCCTCATGCTGCGTCGACGAGCCTGACGGGTCTGGCTTAGCAGGTTCTATCGCTGGAGGGCTTACAGACGTGTCTGGCTTGGGAGCATCGGAGTCGACTGCAATATACTCAGCCTTGTCGACCTCGACGTCCTTCCGTGGCTCTGGCTCCTTGGCTTTCGACGGCTCTGGCTCCCTTGGTTTCGCCGGCTCGGGAGCTTGGGTGGCCGGGCTGTCGTCTGGATCCACCACGGGTGCTGCTACGACCTGTGGGGCAACAGCTTCCGCCGGCGCAGCCGTCACCCCAGTAGCCGGCGCTTGTACCGCGGGCGCGCTGGTCGCTGCGCCTCCCGCCTGCCCGGGTTGCGTCCGGAGCGCCGCACTGTAAGGATCGCCTGTCATACCTGCGGCATAGCTGTCCGGATCGTTGATCGTAGAGTTCTTGATCGCGCGGTCGTACAACCTGGTTAGCCTCGCGACCTCGCTACGGACCGTGACCTCGTCGTTCGTATCGATGGCGTCGTAGCCGTGCACCCCCTTCGCGACGCCATGCCACATGACGGCCGAGTTCTCAATCTCGTCAACGATGCGCGCCAGCTCGTCGCGGAACATGCGGGCGCGCACCGGCTGCCCCCGGGGAGCGGAGCAGGGCGACGAGGCCGGCGATGACGGTGTTCAGGGCGCCGAAGACGGTGATCAGCACGCGGCTCGAGTCCGACGCGCCCAGGGCCGTCAGCGCGGCGCCGAGGACGACTTGGGAGAGCAGGAGGCCGTTGGTCAGGGTCGCGGTGAAGAGGTAGGTGAAGCCTTGGTTCCGCTTGTGGCGGGTCGCGCGGGAGTACAACGAGGTCCCGTGTGGCTTCCAGGGTTGACCGGGGGGATGCGTGAAGGGCTTGAGGCCGACGAGGTGGCAGAACTGGGAGTGGTGGTCGCCCAGGCCGTCGAAGCCGCCGCCACCGCCCATGCCGGGGAACTGCAGGAGAGGCGAACGCTCGTCTGGCATCGTGCGTCGAAGGTAATCAAGACTCCGTGGGTCAGCGATTGGCGAGACGGAATAATAGGGTCTCTTGGAGAGATGGAAAGAAGATATCATGCTCTAGAACATACTCTCAGACGGGAGAGATGCGCAACGCCACACGCGACCAATGAGGTGCATGGCGTCTACGCTGTCCCACCTCACCATCTTGCCCGGCATCATTATCTAGCAGTCGATGGACGAGAGGGCGGGCGAAGACCTGGATGTCGCTATACTGGTTATCACGACTCATGACAATCATCTAATAGTTCGGCGAAACCTACCCCTTCGCCTAAACATCTCGCTACACCCGTCGCCACCCGTGGTCCGCGACCTACGGCTAGCGGTTTCAATACAGCGGAGCTGCAACCGAACCTCCTCCTTCGCGACAACGGAGATTTGTTTCGGGTTCAGTGTTCGCCATGGCTTTGTCGTCGAACATATATGGTAGGAGTCTACATGATGGGTATCAGCTATCTCTTTTGCGACTTGAAATCACCTTCGCTATCCCATTCTTCCACGCTCATTCTCGTTGTTCAGTAAAATCCTCAAGATGAGGTCGATTATCTTCACCGCCGTGCTTGCTGGTCAAGCACTGCGCGCCACCGCCATAGCAGTTTCCGGCGCCGCCGAGGGTTTCGCCAAAGGTGTCACCGGCGGAGGATCCGCGACGCCTGTCTACCCGACCACGAACGATCAGCTGGTCCAATACCTAGGCGACTCCACGGCCCGCGTCATCGTCCTGCAGAAGACCTTCGACTTCACCGGCACCGAGGGCACGACGTCCACGTCCGGCTGCGCGCCGTGGGGCACGGCGGCCGCCTGCCAGGTGGCCATCAACCAGAACAACTGGTGCAAGAACTACGAGCCAAATGCGCCGACCACGAGCGTCAAGTACGACAATGCAGGTGTGCTCGGCATCACCGTGAACTCGAAGAAGACCATCCTCGGGCAAGGCAGCAGCGGCGTGATTGTCGGTAAAGGGCTCCGCATCGTGTCCGGCGCGAGCAACATCATCATCCAGAACATCCACATCACGAACATCAACCCCCACTACGTCTGGGGCGGCGACGCCATCACGCTCGATGGCGCTGACATGGTGTGGATCGATCATGTCAAGGTACCACTCCCCCATACCCTCCTCATCATGACCCCGCCCCCCGCGACTGACAAGCAGCCAGACCTCCCTCATCGGCCGTCAGCACATCGTCCTGGGCGAGAGCGCCGACAACCGCGTCACCATCTCCAACTGCGAGATCGACGGCTCCACCTCCTGGTCCGCGACCTGCGACGGCCACCACTACTGGGCCCTCTACTTCACCGGCTCCAACGACCTGGTGACGCTGAAGGGCAACTACATCCACCACACCTCCGGCCGCTCGCCCAAAGTCGGCGGCAACACCGTCCTGCACGCCGTCAACAACTACTGGTACGCCAACAGCGGGCACGCCTTCGAGGTCGGCAGCGGCGCGGCGATCGTGGCTGAGGGCAACGCGTTCCAGAACGTCGTCGCGCCGATCGATAGTGGGACGACGGGGGGCCAGACGCGCCGAGCACGGCGGCGAATGCGGTCTGCGCGGCGAATCTGGGGCATACGTGCCAGGTGAATGCGTTTGGGAGCTCGGGGGCGTTCAACAGTATGGGCTCGACGGGGTTTTTGGCGGATTTCAAAGGCAAGAATGTCGCGGCTGCGGCGCCGGATTCGGGCGTGGTGGCGAGCGTGACGAAGAATGCCGGCGTGGGTAAGATCTGATTGTGGCGGGCAGGTCGGGAGGAGGCGTGGCAGATCACGTCGTTGTAGCCCGGCGTACTCAAGTCTATGCCTGTAACAACTGCAAAGGAGCTGTGCTTGGCGTAGAAGCCCGGGCCGACGATCGGGCCGGTCGCGCTGGGGAAGGTGTTCGGGTTGCCGACGTGATCGAAGTGCCAGTGCGAGCAATGACGGCGCCGACGCCCGCGAAATCTCCGCCCGTGCTCGCGCCGAATGCCGGCGACGTCCTGCTCGACCTCGACGAGGCAGCCAGTCGGCTTGAATCCCTCTGTCAAGCGGTGCGAACGCACATGTTGCATGTGTTACGTCCGGTCTTTGACGTGAGGTCCCACTCTGATTCCGGGATCCACACGTGGCTGCCGGCAAGCCGAGTCGCTCCCGCGCAACCGTATCACGAGCGTAGGCAGTGCGTTACTGATCATTCGCAACGGCAGCAACTAGCAGTGGGTACGAGCGTAGTGGACCTGCTTGTCCGAGGTATCCCGTCTCAGGAGCTGAGTGATGGTACTTCCGGACCACGAATCTGTCCGAACTACTCGCCCAAAGACACACCAGCCGAGATGGCCTTCCTCTCCTCCTCCGTGAGCTCGACCCCGAACATCTCCTCCAACGCCTGCACCCGGTCGGCCTCCGACGCACACTCCCTCACGACCTCTCGTTCCCCTCCGACAGTCCGGCGAATCGTCTCCGTGACTAGCGTGAGATCCCCCACGATCGCTTCCCCGTCCTCCCCCATCACCATCCGCGTGCACGTCAGCATCTTGGTGAAGAAGGACCGTTGGTGCGTGGACGTGAACCACGACATCATCTCGTAGTCCTGCGGCAGGAACTCCGTCTCCGTGAAGCAGTAGATGGGCAGCCAGGCATTCTTCGCCTCGTCGTCGGATGACGGCTTGTAGCAGACGTCGTAGCACCACATCTTCGGCTGCTCCGCGATCGATGAGGACGTCGCGTACGACTCCGCGATCGGGCGGAGCTGCATGCGGATCCGGCGAGGCGCGATGCTGGTCGTCTCGAAGCCGTCCTGGAGCGGGTACGGGAGGTTGGGCCCCATGGCGCCCATGCCGACGTCGACGACGTACCATTCGTCGTCCAGCCGCACGAGATTGAGCATGTGGTTCCAGCCGTCGTAGGTCAGACCTTGGCTGCGCCGCACCTCGGGATAGGGGCTGACGGAGCGCGAGACGCGGCCGCCGCAGTTGCGGAGTTCGTAGCCGAGCGAGCGGAGGACGGTGGCGAAGAACGTGTTGTTCTCCATGCAACGGCCGCCACGGCGTCGGCGGACGATCTTGGTGTAGAGATCGCTGGGATCCAGGGTGATTTTCCGGGAGACGGAGTAGTGCAACTCCAGGTTCTCGAACGGGACGTTACAGGTGTGACAGCGTGCCACGTTTCGCAGGAAGGGCAGCCCATGTTCCTTGGTCTTTGCTAGGGCACTGTCCCGTAGGATGGGGTGTTCGCGATATCGCGCCGGCAGACTGATACGTTCGAAGTAATCCTGTAGCTCCGACGTAGCGTAGCGTGGACGCTCTTCTTCCACTAGGGACGTTTGCGTCTGCAATTGCGACGAGGGCGGTAGCTGGGACATCCTTGGCGGGTCGGTGTGCTGTACGCCTCCCTCGATTGATCGTTACATGTATCTGTGTCTGTCGCGAGGGTCAGCTCCTGGCGGCCGATTGCCCCGCGCCGGGATGCACCCGAGCTCCCGTTCTGGCCGACGGCGCTGCGCGACTTCGATTGCCCGATTAGATCGACGACCTCGTGGGCCACGTCAAAGGCGTCGTCGTGGACACCACCGCTCCAGATGCATCAACCCCGCCGCCACCACCACTGACACCGCCCGACTGCGCTTCCACTTCACATCATGGCCGGCGCTCATGCGGCAGATCTGCATGTTGCTATCGTTGGTCAGCGCGCCTGGATCTTGCCCACCTGTTTTGTAGCGGAGTCTGATCCTGATATGACTCCACAGGCGCCGGCATTGGCGGCCTGGCGCTTGCCATGGCTTTGCACCGCAAAGCCGTCCCGTTCACGCTCTACGAAGAAGCCGGACAATACTCGGCCGTCGGGTGAGCCGGAACGACCATTATCACGAGCAGTTGCAGCGTCTGATCGCCACTCAGTGCCGGGATTGGATTCGCGCCCAACGGCCTCCAATCCCTGGACCTGATTGAGCCGCGTTTCCGGCCCTTGTACGAGGCAGCGGCCGTCGGCAACAAGCGGGAGGACGCCCAGAATGTCTTCTTCGAGGGCATGCTTCTGGAAGAGGGCCTCGGTATGTTCGACGTTTCGCCGTCATCCGGACTGTGTCTCGGAGGCCCTTGCTAAGCATCATCAACAGGGCAGGGTGAGAAGTGGTGGGGGAAGTCGAGCTGGGGCCATCCCAACTTCAGTCGCAAATCCGTTGGTCGTCCACTGGCCCACAACCTGGTGATTACGGCGTGCTGATTGGAATGTCAGGCGCACCGGAAAGACCTCCTCGACATCATGACGAGCTTCATCCCGATCGAGAACGTGAAGTTCAACAAGCGCTTGACGGGCATCCAACAGCAGCCGCACCAAGTCGTCCTCAGCTTCGCCGACGGCGAGGTGGCCACCGCCAGTATCCTGGCCGGGGCGGACGGGATTCAGAGCATGGTGCGCGAGCACGTGCTGAAACCCCGGTACCCGGAGCAGGTCGCCGCGGTCTACGCTGATGCGTACTGCTATCGAGCCGTGATCCCCATGTCCGACGCCGAAGAGATCCTGGGGGACCTCACGGACGTTGCCAAGTTCTTTTTTGGTCGCGGACGGAGTGCTGTCACCTACCAAATCTCTGGCGGCAAGGTGTGTGACCTTGCCGCGGACTGATGTCTGGCGCACGCCAAATTGCTGACTCTATCGACTGACAGGAGTTCAACTTCTTACTCTGCGTGGCCGACGAAGAGGGCTGGAAGTTGGGAAATGCCGTGACGGAGCGGGTCTCCCACGAAGCCATGATGTCCGACTTTGAAGGCCGCGGAGTCGATCAGCGCTTTCTGAAGCTGCTCGCGAAGGCGGACCCCGTGCGATGGGGCTTCTTCCATCACCTCCAAACCTCGACCTACGTCAACGGTCGAGTGATCTTGTTGGGCGATAGCGCGCACGCATCCCTTCCCTTCCAGGCCGCCGGCGCCGCCCAGGGCGTCGAAGACGCCTTGATCTTATCGAACCTCCTGGCCGCGGTCGCGAGTACAGGCGACAAGAGCGCGACCCCGGGCCCCCAGCTCGCAGCCGCTCTGCACGCCCACGATTCCATCCGGCGGCCACGGGCGCAGCGGCAACTGGAGCAGTCTGCCGAAGTCGGGCGCATGATCCATTTCCAGGATCCCGAGCTGGGGTCCGACATGAGCAAGATCCTGCCCAGGCTGCAGGAGGGCCGCTTTGATTGGTTGTGGTTCCACGACATGGCGGGCGAAGTGCGCACGGCGTTGTCGCGGATGCAGGACTTAGCGAGCGCGAGTCCATCGGCGGGGCTGTCCAAGGCGAGTCTCTGAGTAGCTAAGCCACTATGACCACGTACCGCGAGCGAGCTGCTGCATGTCACAAGTAAACCGATGGATGTGACTCTCCAAGGTCTGAGGGGACCGAGGCATCAGAAGAGTAGCTAACGATCAATGTCGTGAGTGAGACTGCGACTCTCGAGCCGATTGCCAGCTCATTCTCATGAAGCAGACCTGTTCAAACCTTCACGCAGGCATCTCTGCCCAGGTAGTCGGGCGCCCCTACATCCACACTTACGTGCCGCGAGGCGCAGTATGCGCTCGTGAGCTGGAGGTGAGTAGCATCATTGGGCTCAGTCGGGTGGCGAACTATCATCGCCGTTGGTGCAGAGCTTCGAGCGTGCCAGCGGCGACGGCGGCGCGCAAGAGTTCCTTCCCGCAATGAAGCCGGAAAGCCAACAGTTCCTCCTCGGACATCTCGCCAACCTTGGTCCACTTCTCGCCTTCCGCGACGATTCCGTAAAGGTCCCCAAGCACTTAATGGACACTGAATTTGTCTGAAGGTAAAGAGGCGTCATGTATAAGCCGGTGTCGAGTACACAAGCTCGCAATTGCGATCAAGTGATCGTACTTGAGCGGCAACGTCGCTTGTTATGATCTCTGCGTCGGCCACCAGATCATGGCTTCCACCGGCACACCCTCGCCGCCCTTCTGCTGAGACCCGTCGGGAGCCGCATGGCCCTTCCCGAGCACGACAGTGTCCACAGTCTCGAAGCCGAGCTTTCGATACAGCCGTCCGGAGTACTCCGTCGTCGCCTCCAGCCAGACCGGCACATCCTCCGCAGCAGCCCTCCGCTGCACACTCTGAACCAGTGCAGAAGACAGCCCTTTCCCACGAGCGGCCGCATCAGTGGCCACGAAGAAGACATAATAGAACGCCTTCTGTCCGCCGAGCGCCTTCAGCCGCACCGCTTCCACCAAGGGCTCGTACTCGGCCAGCATCCGCCGGCAGCCCGCGAAGCCGATTCTGAACAGGATGCCCAGGATGCCCGCGGGCAGGAGTGTCCAGGGGTTGTCAACGCGCTTGCCGGGTGGGATCAGCACTGAGCAGGAGGACCAGTCGTCGGCCTCCTCGAAGATGCCGCCGTTGAGGGCCGAGGCGGTCAGGAGGCTCGTGAAGTAGGTGTAGAGGTAGGCGTGGCGGGCTTCCGGAGATAAATTGCAAAGCATGTACGTCAACACCGGGTCGTCCTTGAACGCGTCTTTGTAGAGGTTGCTGCACCGATGGACCCGATCTTCGCTCTCTGCGGCGGTCCGGACTTGCGCCATTCTTGTGCAGAAGGGACCGCCGGCTCGAGTTTAAGATGAATGCGGATATACTGGTGGTATTGTCGCTGTGATGCTTCCGTGGCAGGCGGTGGCTCCGACGGTTAGTACCGATCCCCTTGGTGCGTGCGGACTTTCCTATCGCTGGGATGTCGATCGTACTAGGAGCAGTTCAGGTCTCGCTCAAGCATGCCACTATCGCGACAACATTGCGGTGGGCCCCGCTGCATCCTGCCGGCAACTCGCGCCCTGGTTGCAGGAGTCGCGTGGCGCAAGCGAACGCGGAAGGCTTCGGCTGTCGCTATGTGCGGCCGCGAGTGTGTAGAGCAGGATTTCGTGAAGATCGGCCCATCTTCTCGTTGGTGCATCAGTCACGTTTCCAGAGAAGACTCTGCGAGACGAGTGTGAAAAAGTACATGGAACAGACAGAGAATGGCGTCAATAACAGGTGGAAGGAGGTTAGATGAGGCCGAGACTCAAGCCAAAAAGTAGTGGCCATATGTCGTCAACGGGACCCCAGCCTCACGCCTCACGCCCCCCTTCGCACTCCCATGCTATACATGTACCAAAGCATGGTTCGAAAGCACGCCAACCTTGCGAAGGACGTCGAGCTCGAAGATGCAGCGTGGGCAGCGACAAGGGGAGCCGTTGGTGCGTATCCTTCACCCTAAGTCTGTCGAGTAAAGTGCTAACAATCCATGGATCAGTCGGCGCAGCAAAGGTATGCCCAGGGAGTGTCACACCACGTAGTGATCTGCCCGCCAATTGATCGATTTGTCAGTGGGGCATATTCTCAGCGGTAGCGGGTGGATTGGGCTTCGCCCTCAGTCCGACCTACCGCGCTCTCACGTTCCAGTTCAAAGTGTATGCCCGGCACCGACCCCTCGATAGACTGCCAGCATGGCTGACATAGCACAGCTTTCTTCAGATGAGCGGGATGACCGCGGGTAGCATGTACGTGATCGTCTCTTCCTCTGCGCGGCGGTCACTAACGCCACCACTCTCTGGCCACAGGATAGAAGCGGATCGGCGGCTCAGAGTCCACGAGGTCCAAGTGCGAAGACAAAAAGTCGCGGCTCGCGACGCCGAGGTGTGGCGACGGTATGAGTCGGACTTTGTCGACAAGGCGGCGGATCAACGAATACAGAACTCGTCGAAGTGAGAGATAGGTATGCAGCTGACCTCAAACGATCTACTCTACACCATCTCGACATCCTTGCAATGAAAAGGGACGAGAAGAGCCCACACTCTTTGCCACCATGCGATGTATAGCTGCGGATGCAAAAGGGAACGAGTGCACCTCCTGGTCACGTCAGCAAGTCCCAGCGAGGGCTCTGTAGAGTAGGCGGTCATCTCATGTCTTGGCATGCAAACAGTGGGTACATGTACAGTCTCACAGCTGTCAATCGACGTCAAGGACTCCCTCACTTCCGGCCTCACTCGACTAAGCTCGTTCTCGTGACATCACTGACACCGTCGAGATACCACCGATGCTCTATTAGCGTGCGATACACTTGTTCGCAAGCATAGCATCACCGATCGCCATCATGCGTTGCGAGTGACTGGTCAGCGAGCACGGAAGGTGTTGCTCGAATGATCATTGACCTTGACGCGATCACGTCCCGTAATAGCACAAAGCTTCCGCCACGGATGATGTCTCGACCCATCGCCAACGCAACAGCAAGCGGCAAGAACGCCAACTCGACCAGCAAAGCGAGCCAGACATTGGAGCCGCCTAGATCAGCACTCGTAATCTCGCTCGGCTTAGACAGCGACGACAGCAGCAATGATGAGCAGGTCGGAAAGCTCCCACAAACATCGACCTCCGTCATGTCCTTTGGCCACAAGAGGAAGATAGACGATGTGGCACCACAAACTCGCGCTCCGGAGATCAGGCCGCCCAAGAGAGGACAGACCGAGCCATCAGCAGCGACCAAGCTCGCCAGACCGCACATGAATGTTGATCTTGCGGACTCGACGTCCGGCACCGCATCATCATTCACGAGCCGCAGTACAAGCTGGCAGCCGACTCACTCGGCGTCTTCCGATGCGTTACTGAGGCTCATGAACTTCAGTGCACTGGCGAAGCCGATCTTCGACTTGATAGAGGGCTTGAGTACCAAAGTCGACACACTCCAAGAGCGCCTGCAGCAAGCGGAAAGCGAGATGAAGGGATGCAAGGCACGTGCCGAGACAGCAGAAGCCGCGAACCTCGCCCTGCGCCAGCGGATGCAGCAGCCCCCGCCCGGGTCCGCGACCCGGACAGCTCTGGCAATTGATCGCATGCTGGCTCAATCGGAGACGCAGAACCTGAGAGTGATCGGGGAAGCGAAGGAGGAGATCTCGATGCGCATGGCACACGTGGAATGGGCGGTCGGCGGGCTCCAGTGCGCAGTCGGGCAGCTACAGGCAGCTGCGCAGCACAACTGGGTCGTGGCCAGCTACCGAGACACGCCGTGGGTGCCCATGCCACCACAGCAACACCCGTGGGGGCCCAGGGGCTGACGGAGACTCCTGGAGGACGAGCACGGACGAGGAACTGGGGGTGATGCGGGAGCCAGGGAGATGGAGGAAGGGCATACGCCATGGATTCCAAGTCTCCGTCCGCTGTGCGGTCAACGTTGGCCAGCCCAGGAATGAGCTTACAGGTTGGAGGGTTTTGAACCAGTGGACTTCATACGACATCGTACAGCGACTGAAGCCGTCCGCGCAGCTAAGTCGTTTTTCAAAGCGCACCTCCCACGAGGCTCACAATCCACATGGCCACCCTGACGTGCAAGCCCACCCGCCGCTCCGTCTTCGCGAAGTCATCCTGTGTGACCGGCTTCGCATACTCCTGCAGCCACTTCTCCTCCTCTCCCAAACGCCTCTGCAGCCCCTTGTTCGTCGTCACGATCAGAGCGTTGGCCTCGAGATCCAAGGAGTAGCTGCGCTTCGTATAGTTGGAGGACCCGACCAGGCTGATACTCGGCCCTACTACCTGCTGCCCAGGCAGCGTGATCCAGACGCCTTTCGCATGGTACGTCCAGCCGCCGGGCGTGTTGACCGTGCCCCGCCGCCATTCCTTCAGCGTGATCTGCTGATCGAGTCCCGCGGACGCCACGGCGGTGAGGAATCGCCGGCTCAGGTACGTGTACGCGGCAGGCAGCATCCCGCTTACGCCTTTGCTGCCGTAGAAGCCGTTGGCCCACGGCGAGGCGGCGATGACGGTGGCGGAGGCCGGCTGCGAGTCCAGAAGCAGGCGGCGGACTTCGGGTGTCATGTTGAAGTAGCCGGCGGTGAAGGTCCACTTTGAGCCGGCGAGCGCCGGGGTGCTGAGGTGTCGCAGGACGCCTGTCAGTGCTGGGAGCTCGGTCGAGGAGTCGGGCTTCAGTAGTGGGGTGAGCTGGAGGACCGGGTAGATCTGGGTGTCGCTTCCTTTCTCCGTGATGATGGGCCCGGCCGAGGGCCTGGTGAACGGCGCAAGGACTGTCGTGGCCGCCGCAATGTAGCCTTTGGGGTCATCGAGTGGCGCGGGCTGTACGTTGGTCTTGGGCCAGTCGACCTCGAAGGCGCCGGGCATCGTCTCGGACGGCAGTACGCGGTAACTCAGATCCGCCACGGTCCGTACACGCGGGCGAAGAAGTCCGTGACCTCCCTCGACTTGATGACGTGGTAGCGATCCTGGCGGTTCGTGAAGTAGTCGTCTGAGAGGTTGGCGCCGGACATGATGATCTCGTCGTCCACGCCGTAGAGCTTCATGTGCTGCAAGCCCCAGCCCTCGTTGATCCGCTTCGCCAGTATGGCTTTCCGGACGCCGGTCAAGTTGGGAGTGTGGAACAGACGGATCTCGACGCGTTCCGGGAAGTCGGTGACGAGCGAAGCGAGCAGACTGGCGCATGATGGGTCGGGCGCTTCTCGTGTCCCTCGCAAGTAGTCAGTTAGAATGGAGACCGTGAGATTTGAGTTGGCTTCGAGTGCGCTGCGGATAGTACTGATCTGTGAGAAATCAGTCTCGAGACCTCGAAGAAGCTTCTTGAGACCCACCAAGTCATACTCGGTCTTGCCGACATAGAGCGTCGAGAGGTAGATCCTCCGTCGTGCCGTGGCGATCCTATTCTTCAGCGCCTCATAGAAGTCGACAGGTGACTTGAGGATCTCAATACTGTCGGCGGAGACATCGAAGCGTGGTGTGAGCTTGTCAAGCTCGCTGGTTATGCTAGCCAGGGGAGACGCAGAGGATGAGATTCCTGCCGCAGGCCCATTGTATGTGCTGGACAGGCGGCGTTGACGAAGCCTGACATGGTCGCGTATGCATCCTGGACGTCGTCGCGATATGAAGCTCCTCGCACCCAGCGCGATTCGCCTTGTTATCATCGAAGACTCATGATCGAGCGCGTTGGTCGTCCAAAAGGAGTGAAGTCTGATGCGGATGTCTCCCGAACTCCGCTCCGCCATCGCCAACTCCGCGAGCACCACCTCACTGCAGCTCCGCAGCGATCGAGCCTGGGAAGAGCACATCACCATGTCGACGATACTCCGGACCCTTCGCAACCTGCGGAGCATTGGCCTCAAGGTATGAAGCATCCTCGCCGATGTGATTCGGGCCGTTCTGACAGCGACTAGGAATATGGCCACCAGATGCAGGTATGCGCGCGAGACTCCCACCACCGATTGACCGTGCGAAAACCACTAACACCGGCGCGATGATCATAGTACATGGGTATGAAACATTTGAGGCAGTACATGCTAGCGACAGGGTGGCTGAACGTAAGCAGGAGACACCAAGAGCGGCACTTTCATCGCAGCGGACAAGTACGGCAACAAATACTACGAGAACCTGGCGGAGGAGCTGCCGTGTATGTTGGAACAGGATAGAGAGGCCTGGAAAGCATACTGAGACCTGATAGTGCGGACACGATGGGTAGACTACCACGACAAGGAGTTTGATCCGTACGCGCCTACCATTCCCCCTCTGCAGATCCCTCGCTGATACCCGCACAGGTCACAGATCGAGCCCGGCTGGTATGTCAGATCAACGCTCTACCCTTGTGGTCGACTCGCTGACAGCTTAGGCACGCGTGGATGTCATACATGGTCGACAAGTCTCCGGCAGAAGATCCACTGCTTCGGCGACAGGTCCGCGTGTGGGAGGGAGGGGAGCACCGGCCGCTACTCACCATGACGAGGAGCGCGTACAAGCCGTACAGCACGTGAGTCTCACGAGATTGGTGTGCTATGTCGCATCGTAATGCTGATGGTGAGCAGGACGAAGAACAAGTACAGTCCGTGGCAGCCTGTGGCGGCTCCGCGATGATGATGGTGTGAGCGTCTCGCGCGGGCTTCGGTTAGTCCTTGGAGTTCTGGCGTACAGTCCAATACGCCGCATTCTGTATACACGCCGTGGACACTCAGCATGACCAGTCCAGACTCACGTGTGAGGTGTTCACATCTTCACACCAAGTACTGCATCTTGACTGTACTCGATTCGCTGGAAGCGATCGACCGCCCCGCGCGCTCATGAGCCGCTTGCTGCCGTGCATCGCCTCCGTCCACACATACAGTGCCTTCCCGTTGCTCGCCAGGAGAGCGACTCGCTGCTCCCACCAACCGCCAAGTCCGGTGTAGCATCATGATGGTACCGGTAACGCCTAGATCGCACTCCGGGACCTTGCCGGAACAATGCTCGCGGGAGAGATCGCGGGAGCACATGTGTGAAAGCGTGGACAAACGGTCTAGCTCTCGTGACCGGCATAAATAGCCACAAACGCTTTCCTTCTTTCTTGTCTCCTCTTCACGCATTGCACAGATTATATAAAGTGCCTCACGCTACACACCCTCACGATCTCCCATTGACCAGAAGGCATGGATCGAAGCACCCACGCCTCCGCGACACCAACCCGCACGATGATCTGGACCGCTTCGGACGACCGCAAGCTGCTACTGGTGGCGCTCGGGCGAGAGATCTCCAACAAGGAGTACAGGCTGATCGCCGCGAGCTTTGACGAGAAGTAAATACAGCATGATGCTCTCGTTGCGATGCATTGGTGGCTGACGACCTGCTGCCACACAGGCCGTCGGCCGAGGAGGTCATGAGCCGCCTTCTCGAGCTTCGCGAAGAGCAGAGGAGGAAGCTGCACCAGCTCGACCTCCCGCAGCCTCGGGTCGAGATCAACGAGGTGGATGGCCAGGACTTGGTCAAGGGGGAGGACGCAGCGTAGGAGGGCTCGCGGTAGATCTTTCCACTGCCGATTGGGACTCGACTGGGAGACCTGCACGAGATCTTGCATGTGTTCACCGCGGCGTTAGTGGACGAGTACGGAGGGCCGCTGGCATCTTGGGTAGCGAATATCAGATATGATGGACGATACACCTTCGTGCACACTGCAGTCTTCATTCCATGATGCAAGCCTACTGCAGCGGCGCCTTCGTGCGAGATGCTATAGGCGACATCGGGAATTGTGAGAAAACGATATCCGTTCGCGAGTACTGTCGTCTCCCCGTCATACTGCGAGGCTACCGTTGTCGCAACTTCATGTTGTTGCTGTTGCTGAATGTTGTTGCTGTTGCTGCACGCGACAGCGCGACTGATGAGGTGATGGACAAGCCTTCTCCGAACGCTTGCTGCCGAAGCAGATCTGATAGTGCGGCGAGTCAGTGCTTCGCCGGGTAGCAGCCGCGGGCGGAGGTGTCCCGAGTGGGAAGGTCGCAGTCGTCATGGCCACATCAAATCTGGTGAGCCGTTCTACGCGGTGAATACGTTCTCTGACTCATTCTCCTGGGACCGATTGTGCGCCGACCACTCTACCTACGCCCTGATAAATCCTTCCCGCCAAAGGATACGCCATGATTTAGATACGCCACGTGCGACAACGAGAGCTCGAGGATCGGCCTATTGAGAGCAGTCTTGGCCGGCGATGTTTGCGCGACCCAATTACATCTGGAAGGGCGACGACTTCAGTCGAGCATTCGAACAGGACTATCTGCAGACGCTTCTGCCCCTCATATCCTGCGGCTTCTCGCTGCTCTACCTAGGCTATCAAATCTACCGCAAAGCCGAACGAACGCGCAATGCACACCCGTACTGGCTCCTCAAAAGCCACGTCGGCAATGGCGTACGAATGCCGGATGAGCAGGAGGAAGGCGATGACGACGGCAGCTCGGAGGAGGCGGAGGACGAGATTGAGCGCAATCAGCAGCTCGCCCTGCAGCCCTCCCACAGCCAGGCGGACAAATCGATGATGCAGGTGGACAAGCCTGCAGGTGAAATGGCCATCGCGATGTTGGAGGAGCTGGCCGTGATCGCAGAGGTCGGCGTACAAGTTGCAGCTCTTCTCCTGCATGCTTGGGGCAAGAAAGGCACGGTGGCGGCCGTGGCTAGCGTGGCGGTATGGGCCTACATCGCGGTCCTCACCTCCCTGCGGCTGCTGTTCAGCAGCACGTCGAAGCTGTCTTTCCCGAAGCTGTGGTATCACACCGCGTTCTTGTACGGCTTCCAATGGCTATGCACGATTCTGGTATTTCGATCACAGATCATACATCCCGGTTCGAAATGCACCGAAGTACTTGCCAGCGCGCATTTCGCTCTCACCACATTACTCACGCTCATCGCGTTGACATCGAGGAAGGGCAACCGGGTGGTGCAGCTCGAATACGAGGGTGATCTGCAGCCTTCGCGCGAACCCCTGGCAAGCGTGCTGTCCCTCGCGACGTTCTCATGGGTCGATCCGATCGTTTGGAAGGGCTATCAGAAGACGACGGAGATGTCCGACGTCTGGAACCTGATGCCAAAGGACAAGGCTGCAGCTATCCTGGCAGACTACAGGCAGCTCAAGAAGACATCGATCCTGGCATTCCATCTCCTGCGATACTTCCGACGTGGACTACTCATACAAGGTTCATGGGCGGTCGTATCAGGCTTCGTCACGTTCGTACCCACCTTGCTGTTGAAGGTCATCTTGCAATATGTGGAGGATCCTGCCGCCACACCACGCAATGCAGCATGGTTCTACGTCATCCTGCTCTTCGTCTCGGGTGTGGTCAACGCTCTAGCGAACGGGCAAGCTTTATGGATTGGTAGGAAGATCTGCATCAGACTACGCGCAATCATCATTGGCGAGATCTACAGCAAAGCGCTACGTCGCCGAGCCGGAGCCAGCTCAGACAAAGTCTTGGGACAGGATAAGAAGAAGCCAGACGACGGAGAGCAGAAGCAGAGTCTGTCCAAGAAAGTCATGTCTTTCGGCCGCAAGAAGAAGTCATCCGACAAGGCAAAAGCAAATGGCAACACTAAGCCGGCCGCAATCGACGACTCCCAGGTCACTTCCGGCGCTATCATCAATCTCATGGCCGTGGACTCCTTCAAGGTTGCCGAGATCAGCGCTTACTTGCACTTCTTGTGGGCCGAGACACCCGTACAATTCGTTCTCGCCATTGTGCTACTCTACGAGTTCCTCGGCTACAGTAGTCTTGTCGGCATTGGAATGATGGCGCTCCTGCTGCCCATCAATTTGGTCATCGCCAAGCGCTTTGCTACGGTGCAGAAAAAGATCCTAGCCGCGACGGACGCGCGCATCAACACCACGAACGAAGTCTTGACGAACATTCGGATCATCAAGTATTTCGCCTGGGAGCACCGCTTCCTCGCCACCGTAGACGAGAAGCGCGTGATCGAGCTCAAGCAGCTCCGCAATCGCTACATTGTCTGGGCCATCGCCGCCACAATCTGGTCCGGCGCGCCCGTGCTCATCACATTCTTGACCTTCCTGGTGTACACGGTCGTAGAGCAGAAGGCCTTGATACCATCGGTGGCATTCACCGCGCTCTCGCTGTTCTCGCTCCTGCGCATACCTTTGGATCAGTTGGCCGATATGGTAGCACACGTGCAGGAGTCCAAGGTTAGCGTCGACCGGGTCGAGGAGTATCTGAATGAGCCGGAGACGGACAAGTATAATCAGCTTGAGACGGACGAGTTCGACGACGATGGCAGGCCGGTGATTGGCTTCGAAAATGGGACGTTCAGCTGGGGAGCTAAGGACTCGGACGATTTCAAGATGATCGAACTAGATATGCGGTTCAAGGTCGGGCAGCTCAATGTCGTCATTGGGCCAACGGGGAGCGGGAAGACGAGCCTACTGATGGCGTTGTTGGGAGAGATGACTTTGGTTGAGGGGTCGGTGTATCTGCCCGGAGGGCGAAGCCGAGAAGACTTGAAAATGAACGCCGCAACTGGGCTCACAAACGGCGTGGCATACTGCGCGCAACAGGCCTGGCTGCTCAACGGCACGATCAAGGACAACATCGTGTTCGCCAGCCCGTGGGATGCGAAGCGCTACAAGGAGGTCATCGTGGCATGCTCGCTGCAACGCGATCTGGAGATCCTGGATCAGGGCGACCAGACGATGGTTGGCGAGAAAGGCGTCACGCTCTCCGGCGGCCAGAAGCAGAGGATCAGTCTGGCGCGAGCGCTGTACTGTAATGCCCAGCACGTGCTCATGGACGATGTCCTGAGCGCGGTCGACTCGCACACGGCGAAGTGGATCTTCGACAAGGCGATCATGGGTCCGTTGATGTACGATCGGACGTGCATACTGGTGACACACAACGCGACCCTATGCTTGCCGCAAGCCGAGTTCGCAGTTGTACTGGACAACGGACGAGCGGTCGCGCAGGGGACAGCGAGTGAGGTCGTTGCCTCCGGCAAGTTGGCAGAGGACATGGGCAAGATGGAGGCTCTGTCTGCATCGCGGAATGTTTCTGCGCTGCCTTCGAGGGTGCCCTCGGGCATCGGCCTGGACAGCAACGCTGCCGAGCCCGGCTCCAATGGACACCTCAAGCCACCCAACGGCGATGCTAATGGCGTGCCGAATGGCGATGGGCTGACTAAAGTCGTGTCGAAGGACATCCCCGGCATGAACAAGGTCGCCGACCCCAATAATCAGCAAGAACGCAAGGCTGAAGGCGCGGTAAAGTTCAAGATAATCCTGTCATACCTTCGCAACATGGGAGGCTGGTTCTACTGGACTATTGCGGCCGGATGCTTCATTGCGCAGCAGTTCTCACAGGTGGCGACGAACGTCTGGATTAGGCAGTGGGCGAACGCTTACACCCAGCATGAGGCTCTATCTACCTCAGACATGCATCGCGCATCGCCGATCTCGCACGTGCAGGGCGGGATTGGGGGCTCGAGCAATTGCTTGAGGAGCGGGACTTGCCTCTGGAGTCTGCCATCTTGGAGTACACCGCTTCGAGTGTCTGTGCTTGGGTCGGAAGTGGACGCAGGCTACTACCTCGGGGTCTACGCCGCGCTCGGCGGAGGCTACATGATAATCACCCTGGTCCGCG
>JAWDJV010009408.1:0-63408 GCA_033119285.1 Teratosphaeriaceae sp. CCFEE 6253
ATAGGGTAATAGAGCAACCTTAGTTACGTAACTAGTTTTGCTCTATACGCTAAGGCGGACGCCTAATAGAGTAAGTTGCTCGTGCGGAGTCTTCCGCGTTATGTACTACGATGTTCGTAATAGGGCCCTCCCGTAAGGTAAATTAGTAAGTCGACCTCTCCGCTACCGTAGGTTTCGAGCTATGTAATTACATCTACGTACGCTTTACGGCTAACTGTCTACTACCTCTAAACGCTATTCTTACGGATACCGACGTATATAAGTTAATAGACCTCGTATACGTCCGTAGGCGTATCTACGTTAGCTAACTTAATAAGTATTAGCTAGCGACTTTCGATACCCGCGGCTACCCTTATACTACCCGTAAGTAGCTCGGGCCGCCCGCGATCGCGTACGACCGGTCTACTAAGAGCTACCGCTACGTTATAGTGTTCGGTACCTATACGCTATACGGAGACGATATGTTCGACTACTTCTATAGCTATAGGTAGGCAATTATAGACGGCGGGAAGGCTATTAACGGGTAGGCTTACGCTTAGTAGAGGCCTCTAGGCGTAGACGAGACGTTAGACCTACTACTCTAGGCTTCTTATAAGGCTACGAAGGAGAACGACGTTCTTTTTTGCCCCGAGCGCGCAATTACGTTAACTAGACTATTATTACGCTACCCGTACACATCGACTACAATAGGATAAGCGACTAGTACTTTGCCTGCCTATCTGTTATTAAGCCGTTACTACCGGACTACCTCCGTAAAGAGTTTATACTTATCGAGAGGAAGAGCGGTAAGCTAGCCTACTACGAGTTTAATATAGATATCGACGACGTCGGCTCGGGTACCGAGCCGGAGTCGGATTATAAGGATAGTACTACCTCTCGTCCGGTATACCCTATACGGTACTATAGGATCCCTAATATAACTACTACTATCCTAGACAACTTGCCGATAAGCGACTCGTCCGACTCGTCCGGATTGTCTAACGGCGACGTTAGCCTATCTTACGGGAGTCGTACGTCGGTCGCTTAGTAGATACGCGCGGAGAAGGCCGCGGCCGACCGGGCGGGATACGATAAGAAAGAGGCGTAGAAGTAGGCCCGGTAGAAGATAAAGGACACCGAGAAGTTAGCTTGCACGGTAAGTAAGACGCCCGTTAACTCGAAGGACGCTAAGAAGGTAGAGCGTATAGTAGCCGGGACGTCCGCTAGCCTACCGTCTACGCTTATAGAGGCGTTAGAGTATAGGGATCGGGCCGACATCCTATCGATAAGCGGCACTCGCGGAACGAATAAGCCGGCGTCTAGACTCCTAGAAGCGCTTAAGTATAAGAAGCGGACGGGTAGCTAGCCGACGATCGGCCCTTACGGAACTAGATAAGCGACTCGCTAGGCTAAGGAGCTCGCTAACTTAGACGAGTTACTCGACGTCGATACCTCGCTATTAGTAAGTAAGATAACTAGGGCCCTAGCTAAGGCCCCCGTAAGCCCGGACGCCGTCCCTATCGACCCGGCTAGCGCGGGTAGTCTCGTCGGCGGCTAGACTACCGCCGTACTTACTATAGGCGAGCTCGGCCTACGCGCGACTAAAGGGGCCTCGTACTAGCTATAAGTCCGTATAACGCCTCGTGCTACGGACGTAGGGAGGTTAAAGGCGGAGTTCGACCGCCTAAATTACGAGATCTAGGTCGACCGCGACGAGTACCTATAGATGTTCCGAGCTAACGCCGCTATACGCGTTATCTTTAAGTACGGGACTCTACTTGCGGTTAACGCCGCGTCTAAGTAAGGCATTCCGGCCTACGGGTAGTCTACTATAGGGCCCGCGGTAGTATAGGCCGTTACCGGTATAGTACGCGCGGACTAGGACGAGGACATTAGAGACGCCTAGATCGCCTACTATAAAGCCGACCCGAGTACCGCGTCGGCTATTATGTTATATAACGACTCCATACTAACTAGCCGCGCGACATCGACATAGTAAGTATACCTAAGTACGCCCTACTCGACCTTAAGGCCTCGGTTGCAGCTGTACTAGTAGGCAAAGAAGTAGCCGACGCTAATACGAGGCGTCGCGACTTCCTCCGCGTAGTATGCTCGACTACCGAGTTTATCGCCTATAAGCCGCGCGCGGAATCTAAGACGGCGCTCGATCTAGTCGTTATTAACACCCCTACTACGAGTAAGAAGCGCGCCCGTAACGAGCCGTCCGCCGCCTTATTGCGTAGAAAAAAGCGTACGGCTTTCTAAACGGTAAGCGGTAGGTAGAGGTAACGCCTAGGCTACCTACTAAACGATAGCGATAACTCGTTACGCGCGTTATATACCTACTACGACTCGATACGTATCCTATACTATATACGATCGTTATAGTTAACGGTGTTCGCTCGCTCGACGGAGACTAATAGGGCGTTATAAGGATACTAACGAGGACGTTCGGGTTTTAAAGGCCCGGGGGAGGTTATTACGGAGCTAGGTAGAATAGGAGGGTATACTAGCTAGTAGTGTTATAGGAGAGACAGCCTAGCAGGACCCCGGGAGGGTCACGTGCAAGGTCACGTGCAAGGTTACGTTCTTTGGCCGCCCGGCAAAGCGCCCGGCAAGCGGCTAGCGTGCGTATACTATGCGCGCCCTTTGCTACTCCTAGAAGAAGTAGCAATTAGCGCTGTTCTTGACTAAGTGTTTAGTTAGAGACGCGCCCTATACGCTGCGAGATATCTTTACTATAGATACCCCTATATTAAGTAGGTACCGACGACTCGTCGGTAGGGACGGCTCGATAGGTATACAACCCGTTTTATAGAGTAGTTAGTACTCTAACTAACTCGTTTCCTATATACCGTGTCTTACGTTAGTATAGTCCTAATAGTAGCTAAGCTACTTAACCTTATACTAGGTAGTAGGCGAACTAATTTAACAGCGGCGCCGTAGAGGTAACGACTATAGAGCCCGGTAGTACCGCTAGGCCGGCTATAGGAAGCGTAGCTAGTCTTACTTACCCCCCCTTAGAATAGTCCTCCCGTACGTAGGCGTAAAGTTTATTACCGGAAGGGAACTACTTATAGTACGCTTTGTAGGCGTATTACCCCGAGTAGCGACATAGCTAGATAGCGCTAGGTAGGGTCGCGGTCGCGTCGGTTACTACGCGGAGTTATAGCGAAGCTAGTAAGTAGCCGGCTAGCGAGATAAACGCCGCGCCGGCAAAGTACCCGTAGGCGTCGGATTCTTACGCGCTTTACTACAACTTGTCTCCGTAAAGAGGGTCGGTATCTATCGCCTAGAACGTATCTACATTATCCGGCTCGGTACAACTAAGGTAATTATTAATATCGACGTCGTCCTCGGCCGTAGCGTAGTATCCGCGGCTATTGCCCCTATTACCGTTCCGGCGTTAGAAACGCCCTATAGAGCCTCCTTCGTTAGTCCTATCGGGCGCCTATATTCTATTCGTATTACTCCTATTAGCCGTACCTCCCTAACCGGCCTAGTTGTCTCCGTTACGTATCTAGTAGCCTTAGCCGCCTTATACGTTTAGAGGGCCGGTAATTAACTTAGCCTATTGTAGCGGGGGAAGGCGATTGATAACTTAGACGTTTACGCTTTCCGAGGGACGGTTCTACGGGTTAGGGTTAGGGTCCGACTTAGTTAGAATAAACGGCTACCTACTATAAGGGGCCCGACTAAAGCCGTCGTTTTGGTTAAGATCGTCGCGACCGAAGCCGCGACGGTAACCGTCCGCACGACCCTACCGGCCGCCCTAATAGCTAGGCTAAACCTACTAGTTCTAGTAGCTATACTTACTAGCGGTAGCCCGGGCGGGGAATATCTCCTCCTAGGACTTAAAGTAGGCCTCTATATCTTCGATAAAGGAGTCCGTTATAGTATACTTATTAGGCCTAGCGATATCGTTCCGTAGGCGGCCTTCTAGGCGGTTCTAAGCCTACGTAATACGGGCGTTCTCATTACCGTAGTCTACCTTCTTTACTAGCCTAGTAACCGTTATAATATACTCCGCTAGCTAGCGTCCCTTACGTATACTATCGATAGTATATCTCTCCGTATCGAAGTAATTTCTAAGCCCTAAATACCGACATCTTAAACTTAGTAAAGAGAGACCTCTCCTAGCGGCGGATCCCGTCGCCTCTATAGATATGCGACTTCTAAGCCTTAGTAAGCTAGGGCGTAAACTACGCCGCCGCTATGCCTTATAGGCACCGGTTAAGGTAACGTCGGACGGCGTCGGAAGTATTCGTGTTAGCGTAGTCCTTTACCGACTCTAGGAATATATAGATTGAGCGATAGTATAGCTTTCCTCCCTTCTTAACTACCTCGCCGGCTAGGAATTCCTTATTGTTAAGGTACGGGTTAAAGAACCTAATATACTCTAGCTTAAAGCTATCCCCTTAGCGGGGGTCGTCCTCGATGACCTAGTCGCGATCGGCGGAGCGGCGCCGGTACCGGTCGAGCGAACTAGTATAGCTATAGTCGCGGCGATTACTTTAATCGCGCTATCGGCGGTAACGCTAAGGTAAACGAGAGCGAGAGCGTAGACGGTCGTTATCGGTACTTGAGTCGTCGTCTAAGGAGTCTAGATTAGAGTTGTCGCAACCGTAACGGTCGTAGTAACGCGAGGTTAATTTACTAGGTCGTAAGCGGATTAGTAAATCGTAGCGACGGCGGCGGTAAGCCTTCGCGTCTTACCGAGGGGCACCCTTATCGTCCCTAGGGCCGTTACTAGTCGGAAGGCTAGCTCGGCGTAGCCGATCGTTACGCTTATTATACTATTCTCGGTCTCGATCGAGGCGCTTCTCGTAGGCGAGCTAGTCTAGGATAGCCTAAGTTACTATAGTAGCGGCTTAGCGGGCGGTTTCCTATAGTAGATTATTAAGGAGAGACTAGTCAAATAGAGGCGTCTCGGCTAGCGCCCTACTAGCGGTGTCTATACCGCTAAATAAGCCGGGTCGCGCGGGCTTATCTCCCTTCTAAGCCCCTACCTAAGGGATGTCCTCGGTAGTATTAGTTTTACGCGAAGCCGCCTCGGTTAAGCGTAGCCGCTCTACTCCGGACCGGTACCCTAACGGGTCTAAATTATCTACCGAGCGAGTACGCTCTAGACGACCTAGCGGAGAGAGGAGGTTACCTCCCTCTATTACCGCGAATCCGTTTCGGCGAGCCTACGTACTATTGCGACAATTTACGTCCGCTCCGAGTCTAGTATGTTTCTATACTATACCGCGTTAAATAGGAGACAATAGGAATAAAAGCCCGGAAGAGAGACTAGATTCCAAAGAGATAATAGTATACCTAGTAGCGTAGCGCGCGGTATTTAGGTCGCTAGGCTCGGGGAAGTCGACCGGGTCCTACGATTAACGACCGACGGGTACCGTCGGTATATTAGCGAGAGGCGGGTTAAGAGCGAGGCCGCTATATTGCTACCGAGCTTAGTTTGCGTACGCTAAGTATTAACTATTAGTCTAAACCCGCGCTGTTTTTACTATAAGGTAAGAAACCGCTTTAGTAAGCTCTCTAGGGTCGACAATCTACTCGCCGGGATAACGCTAGGCTAAGTAATTAAGCTAAATACTACGGGCCTACGAATCCGGAACGTATTTCGTAGACTAGTCGATAGTTTCGCTTTCTAGCTAATACTCGTTAATAAATTTTACGAGGTAAATAGTATCGCTAGAGTATTTGCGGGTAAACTTAGGTTTTCGAGACTAAACTTCGAGGAAGTAAACGATAAAGGTAGCGGTCTTACTAACTTCGGAGTATAAGTCGGGTAGACCGTAGTAGCTATAGCGTTCTAGTATAGAAATAGCTAGCTTAGCTACGGGCGGGATAGCTATAGAGACTAAGAGTTATCTATATAATAGATAGGGGTATCGAATAGCGAAGGTAAAGAGTATAGTTAAAAGAATATAGTTATATTAAGGATATCGAGATAATAGTATATTAATATAGCGAGTAAGGAGGGTACGTAGCCGCTATAGCAATCGCGGTAGTAGCTAGGCAAGATAGCCGACGCTCTTACTCTTACCGATTCGATTTAATCGGTAGAGACTCCGGGAAGGCGTTCCTAGAGCCGGTCTATTGATTTTTAGTTTAGCTAAGCGCGCTATAGAAAGGCGGTAGACTAGTATTAGATTGCGAAATTAGGCTAGTATAGTAGTCGGTAAACCTTTTACCGGGTAGATCGTAGTAGTTTCGTCGAATCGGGGCTACTCCTATAGGTCCCTTAATTAGGTTCGGGTAGGTTTAGTAGCGTCCCGGCTAACCGACGTAGCCGTACGGCGACGGTTTGTATAGCCGTCTTACTAGTAGTGCTTCTTAGCTACTAAGTTATTATACTAGTATAGGAACCCAATAGGTTAGATACAATATAATAAGTAAGTAAAGAACTATCTACTAATAAACCGCGTCGGTTCTAGTATCCTTAACCGGGGTAGTTCCTCCCTAGACTAGGCTAGCCTATAACTACCTTAACCTATATTAGCTAGTAGCGAAGGGGTTTAATATAAAGGGCGAGCCTTAGGCTTAGGCACGGGTGTTACGAACATGCGCTAGGCTGCGTAGGAAGACACAGCCGCGAGAAGTTCGCAGCCAACGGAATTAGCTAAGACATAACGTAGCACACGTAACCGACCAACGGTTATACAACTTGGTCGAACCGACTAGTCGACCACCGACATGGTCGAACGACCATACACCGAACCGACCGGTTAACTAGCAACATGGTCGAACGGTCAAACGAGACACGAATCTCCTTTGTATATATCGCGATAGATCTCTACATAGGTAGTTCGTGTTCAACTTATGTTTTAATCCAACTAAAAGGTCTTCGCATACTAACGCTTAGTAATTCACTTAGAGAGGTTCATTAGGTTCTACTAACATAGAGAGAAGTATTCCTATACCCGTGTCTTGATACTAACTAAGCCTACCGAGCTCTACTACGTCGAGACGACTTTGTCGGATCGCAACACTTTGAACACCCTCAAGGACTTAGTAGTTCTTTAGACACGATATATCTTCCATCGATAGAAGCGCTAGTACGGCCTCCGCTACACGCTCTAAGAGCGACGACAAGATAAAGGTCGCTAAGCCCGACTTCTTCTACGGAGACCGCTACAAGCTCGACGATTAGCTTAACTAGATCCTCTTGTACTTTAAGATAGAGGAGGTTAGAGAGGACAAGCAGTGTCTTACTGCTGCCTCCTACCTTAGAGGTAAAGCCTAACAATGGATTCGACCCCGACTTACCGACAAGTTGCTACGCGATACCGACTCGGAAGGAATCTTTACGAACCTCCGATCGTTTATTATAAAGATACGCTCTATTTATGGACTTAGCAACGACTAACAAGTCGCGATTCGACAGATCTAATACGTTACTTAGAAAGCGTTAGCATCCTAGTTTACCGCTAAGTTTACCGAATATGCGGCCAAGACTAGATAGGACGACAACGCCTTACGTACTATGTACTACCGTAGACTTAAGGACAACCTAAAAGACGAGCTTATACGCTACGGAGTAGATCAATCGACACTGTCGCTCTTATAGCGAGTAGCAATCGAAGTCGATAATAAGCTCTACGAACGATCTATAGAAAAACGACACAACCATTAGGACTACGGACGATCTAGCTATACTACCAACGGCTAGTCCGGAGGCAAGCAACGTCGCGATCCTAATGCCATGGAAATCGACATCATCTAGAAACGTCCTATAAACTAAGGACGGGGTAGAGGATAGAAGGGTAGATACTAAGCCTAAGGGAACAAGCGAGAAGATAGGAAGTACTACAACTGTTAGAAGACGGGACACATTATAAAGGACTGCCGTAGCCGCAAGGTGCAACTATAGTAGCGTAGGGCTAACACGTAGCCTTACGAGGTTAACGTTATAACTAGAACGGACAACGAGTTACCGATCGAAACGACTTGCGACGAATGCGACACTACGGTTTAGGAAGAACCTAAACACGCTTGGATGCACTAGACGGCTTGCTACGATGACTTATGCACGACGCATTAGTCCTCCAAAAACAACGAAGGGTATTTCCCTAACCGCCTACGCAAGCATCGCAAGGAACTTAACGTTATTAAAAGGCATAGATAGGAAACTATTTACGATGACCTCCCTCTAGATAACTAAGTGCTAGTATTGCGTCTACCATTACTATAGTAGGCTAGAGACGACGGCTATTACGCCCGAGGAAGGTCTCTACCTCCGCTTATGCGAGAGGATACAACCCTACATAACAACTACGAAGACGCTCTAGAAGAAGAGAGTAATACCGAATTAACTAGACAGGCTATAGTACTCTAGAGCACGAGACAACCTAATTACGACCAAATTATAGACCTAGGAGTACTACTAGAGGACGACGGTTCTACTGCCGATTAAGCACCGACGCCGGAAGAATCCGAAGGCGAATATTCTAACGACGACGAACCGGACGACAATAAGGTACTCAACTTCATAGTAGATAGACCGGAACCAATCCGACGGATGGTCCTCTACCTAGCCTAACGATTCGAGGAGATGTTTCCTAAGATATCCGGGAAGCGACGACTACACCCTTACGAGTTCGAGCAAACGATGCTCCAACTACGATCTATGTTCTAGACCTACCGGCAAATTAACAACGTCGACGAGTACAATTACTTATACGTTCGAGAAGCCGTACTAATAGGAAGTGTATTCCATCTAAGCGGAGGATACCTTACGCCAATGGGAATTGCCATCTCTAGACAAATAAGAGATCGTATGTACATTGTTACATAGCGATATAAGGAGATCGAGCAAATCTAGGTCAAATACTAGGACGATGAGATCCTAGAGCAAGAAATAAAACGGCAATGCACAAGCTACATGTCATAGTAGTCGATACCTCTACTTATGCTAAACGGAACGATACCTACGACCTATATAGGAAGGATCTTCTAACATTACCGAGCTACGCTTAAGGGACAAGTTACGATAATATAGCACGGAGGAAGGATTACATTTAGATCTAAGGGCGGACCCCTTAACTAGGAAATCTGCCTTAACGACACTAGGACCTCCGCTATACAGTCAAAAAACTAATAAGACCCGCCGATAAGAGCAGATTACGGGAACTTAACAACACGAATGCTTAGACGACTTTAGCACTAGTCTTCCGTACTAAATGCATTGTAGATGGACACGAAACTTATGCTATAATAGACTCCGGAGCTAGCGGAACATTTATCTTAGTATAGTTCGTTAAACATTACGGGATCGCGACCCGAAAGAAGAAAGACGGCGGATACGAATTGACGGCCGTCGATGGCTCGTTACTACCCGACGTCGATAGTAAGACAATGTTACTGCAACTAATCTTCCAACAGCACTACGAGACGGTTGTCCTAGATGTTGTGCCTATGGCTAGGCATAATATCGTTCTAGGCACTCCTTAGTTAGAACGACACAACCCCTATATCGAATGGAGGAAACGAGTACTTACCTTTAAGAGATGTCTTTACGTCATCGACATTAACCCTTTACATCGGTAGAGTTCGGTAAAGGATAAGGGAAGGACGGACATACAACTCCGCTAACCGACAACGACGCTATAGGTTGGCTTAGGTTCGACCGACACTAGTAAGGTCCTATAAGGTTACAAAGTTAGAACTAATAAAGGACACGACGCACCTTCGGAGATCCCTAAAGAATTCCAAAGATAGAAGCGACTCTTTTAGGAAGAGATAGGGCTCGACGCCTTGCCTAAGCACCAACTATAGGATTACAAGATTAGACTCTAGCCTAATAAGGATCCACTATAGGGACTACTTTACGCACTATTATAACGAGAACTAGAAGAACAACGCAAGTAGATCGACAAGTACTTAGCCAAGGGCTAGATACGCAAATCCTAGTTACCTACGGCCTTACTAGCAATGTTCGTTCTAAAGAAACTAGACAAGCTACGGATGGTTATCGACTATAGACGACTCAACGCGATCACGATCAAGAATCGGTACCCGCTACCGAATATTGAAGAAATAAAGAACAGGCTCACCGGAGTACAATAGTTTACTAAGATCGACCTACGCGACGCCTTTTACGGCATACGTATAGCCGAAGGTAAAGAATGGAAGACCGCCTTTAGGACACGCTTTAGACTCTATAAGTTCTTAGTAATGCCATTCGGTCTTACTAATGTACTAACTACCTACTAGGAAATCATTAACGAAACGCTTCGACATATCCTCGACATTATCGTTATTGCCTATGTAGACGACCTACTAGTGTTTACAAAGGGCAGCCGAGAACAACACATCGAGGATGTCGACACCGTCTTCGAACGACTAGACAAGGCAGGATGCCGCACCGCACCGGAGAAGTGCAAATTCTTTAGGAAAGAAGTTAACTTCCTCGGATTCATCGTTAGCGTCAATAGAATACGTATGGACCCCGAGAAGATCACGTCCATTATAGAATGGCCGGCTCCTAAAACAGTTAAGGACGTCTAGGCATTCCTAGGACTCGCAAACTACAACCGCAAGTTCATTTAGGACTACTCTAAGATCGCTACGCTACTTACGAACCTTACAAGGAAGGACATCGTGTTCAATTAGGGAGCAGACTAGGAAAAGGCGTTCCGACGCCTTAAACAAGCAAGTGCATCCGCACCGACACTAGCTATGTTCGACCTAAAGAAGAAAGTTATTATCGAAACCGACGCATCCGACTTTGCTATTAGGGCTTGCCTTACTTAGGAAGAGAACGGTAACCGACACCCTATCGTATACTTCTTAAGGAAGATGTCACTAGCGGAATAGAACTACGAAATCTACGACAAGGAGCTGCTAGCAATCGTCGTAGCATTACGCCATTAGAGAATATACTATAAAGGAGCAACCGGACTAACTATCTACTCGGATTACAAGAACCTACAATACTTTACAACTACTAAGGATCTTTCGAGACGACAATGTCGATAGTTAGAGCTACTCGGACAATACTAGTTCGACATTATATACACTCTAAGTAAGGACAACGGGCGCGCCGACGCGCTAAGCAGACGAATAGACTACATAGAAGATACTTTGTCAAAACTACAACGAATCCTTAAGATTAACAAGGACGGCAGCTTGAGCGTAGATGCTTAGGAGTTTAATGCTACCTTGCGAATACTCCGCGATAACCAAGAACAATTCCTAGTTAAACATAGGAAGTTCAAGGTACTACCCGGAAAAGAGGACAATTGCATTCGAGATTACTACGACGGACTAACACTCGGCCACCCTAGGATTGCTCGAACTATAGAACACGTTCGACGCAACTTCGTGTTCCCCGATATAAGACGAAAGGTCTCTAAGTACATTAAGCGATGCGACAGCTGCAACAAGAACAAGGCCTCGCGACACGCTAAATACGGAAACTTAGAATTCCGCGAACTACCTTAGTAGCCTTGGGACGAAGTTACGATGGACTTTATCGTTAAGCTTCCTAAGTCAAAGGACCTAGTGCTAGGAGTACTACACGACTCTATACTAGTTATAGTCGATCGACTTACGAAATACTTATACTTTATCCCTTGTAGCGAGTCTATTAACGCGGAGTAGTTAGGCTGCCTCGTACTCGATAGACTTGTACGCTACTATAGAATACCAATAGTCTTTATTATAGACCGAGACAAGCTCTTTATATCCAACTACTAGAAGACGCTCGTCGCAGCAATAGGAATTAAGCATAAGCTGTCTATAGCTTTTTACCTATAGACAGATAGACAAATAGAGCGAAGCAACTAGTCGCTCGAAGCATACCTACGCCACTACGTTAATTATACGTAGGACAACTAGGTCTTACTGTTGCCTATGGCATAGATTGCACTTAACAATAATGCTTCCGAGACGACTAGACAAACACTATTCTTCGCTAATCATAGTAAGAATCCGAACCTGTTTATGGAGCTACGACTTGGACTATAGACCGACAGGGCCTTGGCCAACTCTAGATTACTTAAAGACATCTATACTACGATGCGACAAGCAATCACTAGATCCTAGAATACCTTAACAAGTAGCCGACATAAAGACTCAAAAACGGTACCTCTACTTAAGAAGGGGGATAAGGTGTACCTCCTTACGAAGAACCTTAAGACACGACGAGGTACAAAGAAACTAGATTATATAAAGGTCGGACCATTTTTAGTCGACGAACAAAGAGGCAAGGCTAGCTACAAGCTTAGCCTACCTAAGGATGCTAGGATACACCTAGTGTTCCACATCTTACTCCTAGAACTAGCGGACCCGAACTCCACGCTATAGACGACGTTCTATTTCGAACTATAGGAAGACAATAAGTTCGTTGTTAAGGAAATCCTAGGAAAACGAGGTTAGCATTACCTCGTCAAATAGAAGGGATACCCTAAGGAGGATAATACCTAGGAACCTAAGGACTACCTTACCTATTGCTCTACGAAGCTACGCCAATTCCACTAGTCGCAGTAGGAAAACTCTAGAATTCGGCGTCGGGGATCATCGAGAACTTAGCCTAGGAAGGGATAGGAAGTTAGAACACGCCTTCCAATTCCTCCGGAACACCCTCTAGCTCCAATAGGCATTCGGCGGGAGCCTCTAGAGCGCCTACACCCTTAGAAGGCAGTTTCTATAGCTCGACAAACTCCTTGCTTATCGCCTTCTCTTCCCGGTCCTCCGCTATACGTAGCTACTTACGCAAACGATGTACACGAGACATAGCCTCGGTTACCTTTTCCTTAGCCTCGTCTAGCTAACGCTTTAGCTTACGACGCTAACTCCGCAATCGCTCCTACTCCGTCTATGTAATAGTTACGTTACACCCGGAGTAACCCCTTCGTACGCATTGCGAACAACAACCAAATCGAACATCTACTATACACCTCGGACGATCTCTTCCTTCTAGTACCTTCGCGTCCCGACAAGAAGAACAGGGGGACGACATCTCGTTTCCTTCGGCTTCGATAACAAGTGCTTGTCGTTTACGGCGTTCTTTTCGTGTTAGCGGTTCTCCGCTTATAATGAAGGAACATAGAATGCACTTACATAAGATGCTCGAGGACGAGCTAGAAGATAAGGAGAGGGTAATGTTACGAACATGCGCTAGGCTACGTAGGAAGACACAGCCGCGAGAAGTTCGCAGCCAACGGAATTAGCCAAGACATAACGTAGCACACGTAACCGACTAACGGTTACACAACTTGGTCAAACCGACTAGTCGACTACCGACATGGTCGAACGACTATACACCGAACCGACCGGTTAACTAGCAACATAGTCGAACGGTTAAACGAGACACGAATCTCCTTTGTATATATCGCGATGGATCTCTACATAGGTAGTTCGTGTTCAACTTATGTTTCAATCCAACTAAAAGGTCTTCGCATACTAACGCTTAGTGATTTACTTAGAGAGGTTCATTAGGTTCTACTAACATAGAGAGAAGTATTCCTATACCCGTGTCTTCATACTAACTAAGCCTACCGAGCTCTACTACGTCGAGACGACTTTGTCGGATCGCAACAACGGGCTAGGCCTATACGAGGTCTTAGTACCCGACCCTTTCTTATTAGGGTACGGCTAAGAGTTCTCTCTCTCCTTTATCTAACTTATTAAATACTAAACTATATCGAACTTTAGTATATACGTCGTTTACCCGTAATATCTAGCCTTTACTACGGTACTTTAGTAACGGTTAACGGGGCTTATAAGAGACTAGATATACTATCGTCGAGCGCGTAATCGGGCGTATCCGACGGCCGGTAAGGTAGGGTCGGTAGGACCGGTATATCGACCTATCTATCGCTATCCGCTACTAGCTAAGTAGCTACGGCTAGTAGGTCGGGTATGTCTCGTATAGGTAACGAGTTATATATAGTAGCTTGTTTGTAAGTTATTACTAACCTACTAGCGACCGGTAATGTAGTTAACGTAGGCCGTAGAGGGGTCGGCGCCGGTAGCGGGCTCGGGATAGGCTTAAATAGTCTTCTATAGAAGGTATCGTACTATAGGTAGGCCTTAACTAGGCCGGCCTAGCTACCTAAGTACTTAATCGCTTATATAAGCGTACCTAGATCGACAATCTAGCTAGCTAGAAAACTAAAAGACAAGTCGACCTCTAATATACCTAATAGTAAGGGGTAGTAGGCGGTAACGAAAAAGGCGAGGTACTTAGCTTCTACTTGTCTCTTTAAGAAGGTTTATCGCCTTTTTAGATTGTCGGCGAGGTACGCTATAAGGGTAAAGGAGATAGCGACTACCTTCGGCTAAAGGGTAGCTAGTCGGTAGTACTAGTAGCCCTATCGTATAGGGACTTAGGCTACCGTATCGATAAGCTTAGTCTTAAACTAACTAGAAGGGGAAGAGGTTATATTGTTTTTATTAAGTTAAAGAGGATTACGGAAGTATATAGTTACGTAGCTACTAAGTTATAGAAGGGGCGGCTACTTACTAGGCAAGGGCGCCGTAGCTATTAATAAGACGTCCGAGGGAAGAGCGTCGAGTAGATAATACAGAAAAGTAAGTTATTATTAATTAGCGGAAAATACTATTAAGGGTCGGATTGGATCTAGTTAGGTAGACGTCTATTCGCTACGACGAGCCTTAGCTAGCGCCGTCGGAAGATAAGCCGTTAGCGAGCGAGGCGACGGAGGGCAAGCGGTAGAGACTAGTCGTATAAAGACAATTAGTACGCAATTAGGTCGAAAAAAGTTCGAGGGTATATTACGCTTAATTAGACTTCTTAGCTACTAAGTTATTAGGACTACACTAACGTAAGACACGGTAAATAGGAAACAAGTTAGTTAGAGTACTAACTACTCTATAAGACGGGTTATGTACCTATCGAGCTGTCCCTACTAACTAGTCGTCGGTACCTACTAGCTAGTATACCCTCCTACTTACCTAGCTCCGTAATACTTTAGGAGCTACTATCCTTCCTAATACTACTTCTAGAAGGCTACCTTATACGACTTGCGGTATATAAAGTACCCTCCGCGCTCCTTAAACCCTTATACCCTCGCTTCTTCCGATAACGTACTAGATAACGGGGACCTATATACTATCGGCGGCTAGAAACGCCTAAGCTAGGAAGTCGACTATAATAGCCCGATACTCGATATGCCCGTAAGCCCGGTAGACGTAGGCTACGGACAAAGTAGCGTATAGTGTCTTAGCGGACTAGTACTAGGCCCGTAGATTCCGTTAGAATCCGGAGGGGAACTATTATTACTTACCTAGTCTATATAATTATTAGACGGCCCCTAGCGTACGGTAACGGTAGGTCTATTTAGATTAGGAGGCCGGATAGTAGGCGGCGCTATAGGCGAAAGTAGTAAACCCTTAGGTAACCGTATCGGTATCTACTACGGTACCGTAGTACGGTAAGGCGTACGACGGGGCGTACTATCTAATATTAAGGGTCTAGTAGGTTTATTTACGTCGCTATCGTTATTGTCGGATCGATCTTAAGCGTAGCCTAGCGACCTAAGCCTCTATTATAACCTAGACGTAGTATAGTACTTTCGAGAGGGTAAATTTACGCGGTAGAGGACAAAAGGATTACCGGCTTTAGTTTTACCTCCTCTCGCGGCGGCGGCGGCGTCTATATTATCGTTACTATTATTAGTACTATTATCTTACCGCCCTCTATATTCCCCTTCTTTAAGACTATCCTTATTGTCGTCGGATTAGAGAGGGCGGGTACCTTACCGCGTAACGTAGGGGAGGCTAATATAGTATCGAGCGTTAGTACCGACCTTCCCTAGACCCTACGTCTTAGTACGTACTCGATAGACGTCTCTAATCTTCCTTTAAGGTCTATATTACTTAGCGTTAGACCTATAGAGCCTATCTAATATCGCGGCGTCGGGGCTAAAGGCCTAACGATAGCTAGCGGTATATTCGTATTTATTAATTACGTAATAGTTACGTAATAGGCGTGCGACCGATAGCTACTCTAGACGGGGGCTAATTAAGGCGGAGACGGGAGGTTAGGCGAGTGTATAGGAAGGCAACCTAATTTTAACGGGGTAGGTAGGGCTAGGTTACGCGAAGACCCTAACTAATTACTAATATATAGGGTCTTAGCTTCAGAGACTCTTCTATATTAGGCTACCCCGTACGAAGGCCCTAACCTAACCTACCCTATATCGATATCTACGGATTACTAAGGGCGTGCCCCTACGCCTCTCTACCTTCCGCTAGTACTTACTTAAGCCGTATATTATAGTAATATACTACTTTACTTAGGATAGGCTAGTACTTACTAGTAGGCTAGCCTCCTACCTACGCTTAGAGTCCTTAGTATCTTATCGATACCGGCAATTAAGATCCTATGTCTATAAGAATAGGATAAGGCGTACCTTAGTAAATATATTCTACTTATTACTATAGCTATAGTACTATACCTAGAGACGTAGTTAGCTAATAGCTATTGCCTAGTACTCCTTACCTAGTGCCTTAAACTTAGCCTATTTAGGCTTATAAGCTGACCGAGTATTCTCTAGCCGCGTAGATTTACTATCTATTACCGCCTAGCGTATAGTAGCCGCGAGCTTAATATTGTTAGTATCCTAGAGGTTAGCGCTATTATTCTAGCGTATCTAATTAATAGTAGCTATAGTAGATCAACTAAAGCTAGTATTACAAACCCTATAGGTACGCTCGTTAGATTTAAGGTTCCTTACTAAGGAACGCTAAGACACGGCTTACTATAGGCTAGAGTTCCTCTATAGCGGCTTAATTTCTAACTATACCTCTATAATAGACAAGTATAGTATAGGTATAGGCCTATCGGTACTAGCCCCGTACTAGCGGCGCTACTATTAGAAGTAGCGTTAGGAGCGTCCGGCTAGAGTACTAAGAGTACCGCTTTGCTAGTACTAGAGCGGTATAAATAATAATATTAACGCGTTAGGAGTAGGGCCGTGCTAGCATTAGGAGCTAACCCTCGCGATATATAACTATCTCCGCGACTGTGAGTCCAATCATTACTAAGAATTACGAACTCCCGGGCGAAGTTCGGAATCCGTTTTGTTGATATATAATCAACAAATTTAGTGCATAGTAGCACAGCTGAGATGGTGTAGTTGGTTATCACGTCTGTCTAACAGCACGACGCCGTCAAAGTTGTCTAAGCTGCGCACAGAAGGTCCCGAGTTCAAGTCTCGGTCTTAGTATCTCTCTTTTGCCGTTTCCAATGCCCATCATGACGAGAGAAATCATTTTTGACTGCGATTCCTTTGTTGGAATGTGCTGCTCATCATTTGCACTAGCGGATGCTCGATCTGGCCGGTGGAGGCCACGGAAGCGACATGTACCTTGGGTGTTGAAAGGGGCTGAAGCTGGAAACACTCGTCGTATGCTTTTGGTTGTCGATGCAGCAGGCGGTCTGCCACTACATTTGTGGGAGGTAAGTATGCCTACGGCGTAGGACGTCCAAATAACTGATCAGTTGAATTGTAACGAACAGCATTTATTGTAATAGTGTCAGAAATCATGCCCAGCAAAGGCCAATTCGTATTGATTTCACTCCCCCAGCGCCACGCTCGAAACAAGAGTAGTCTCAACAACATTCTCTCCCTCGCCCCTCACCAATTCCACGTCCTCGCCGCCGCACTGAATACCGGCGGCCGCCACACCAACTTCTCCGGGTCAATCGTCCGCTTCCCCTTGACCCGCTCCTTCTCCCTCTGCCGCTCCCGCGCCGCCATCACCGCCTCCGTCAGCACGATCACGTGCGTCTTGTTCGTGTACCGCACCATGTTGAGGTTCTGCAGCGTGTGCAGGACGTCGTTGGTCGTCATCGCCAGGCTGCTGCCGATGTCCTCCGCGCTCACAATGGGTGTCCCCTCCGCCTCGCGCTCGAGCAGCAGGTCGACGATGACGTCTTGCCAGTACGCTCTGTACCCCAGCAGGCCGAGATCGGAGAGGGGTTTCTCGGGCGAGCCGAGCTTGTTCTCGACTTTGGAGAGCTCGTAGGAGAACTGGATGAGCAGTTTGCCGTAGCCTTTGCGCTGGTGCTGGGGGAGGGTGAGGATGCAGGCCACGTTGTAGCCTTCCGCGCTCTCTTTCTCCTTGGAGAAGTAGCCGACGAGGTGGTGGCCGTGGGCGGAGCGGAACGTCATGCAGTAGAAGAGGAAGGGGTCGACGTCGTAGTAGAGCGTCTTGTGGTCCAGGAACAGCTTGGACAGCAAGCACAGATTCCGACACCAGGTCCGCTGCCGCCGGCCGTCGATCTCGAAGAAGGAGACGTTGTCGTCGCGGTAGATCTCGTTGCCGGGCGGGTGGAAGAGGGCGCACTTCTTCCGGTGCCGGCCGAATTGCGTGGTGCTGCCGAAGTAGCATAGGCAGAACTCGCAGATGAAGACGAGATCGCAGTCGGTGAACTCGGCCGGGTAGGGGGAGAAGTACCACGGCTCGATCTCGTACGCGCCCATCTGGATGCGCTCCAGGTTGCGCACGCGGCTGATCTCCGTCTGGTTCTGCGTCATGCTGCCACCGGTGCGCAATTTCTCGATCTCCTGCTCGCGGCTGTAGGGCTCGTGATCGGGGAGCGCTTTGGCGGCCACGGCGGCCTCCTGCATGTCCACCAGGTCGATGGCGGACTCATCTTCGGGTTGCGGCGTGCCGCCGATCTCTTCAGCGGCGATGGTGACGGTCGGGTCGAGGTTCTCCTTGCCACCCGAACGGGACGGCCGCCTGCTGGACTTGGCAGAGACATCGAACGGTGCTTCGGAGGGCTCCCTCGTTATGGTCGCTGAGCGGGGCCGCTTGTGGGATCGAGCGGGCTGCGATTTGGTTTCGGCCTTGGAGACTTGCTGGGCCTTCGACTGCGCGCTCTTCTGCTTCGACTTGTTGTCGGGCTTCTCCGGGACGGGCCACTCGACTTCTCGCGAGAGATCGAGTCGCTCAGCCGACACCCATTCATCGAGACGTTTGTTGAACTCCTCATAGTGGACGTAGTATGTTGGTCGGCCTTTGCGAGTTTGGATGGAGAGGATCTCGGCCCTCCGCTTCTCGCCGTCCTGTTCAAAGTATCAGCATACCTGTATGCCTAAGCAGTCACTGCAAAGGACAAGTCCGTTGTTCCGCAAAGTACGTGGTCTTCGTGGCGTGACGAGCACCGGGCGTCGCAAAGCGGCTGTTCAACGCACCTTTTCAACTGAAGCCTTCGTGCCTATGCTGCAACCACATCAGCATATTGCCATGCGTGACTGAACAAGATGAGCATACGTCAACGTCGCCAGCGTCGCATATCCTCGTTCTGGCTTGATATCATCGCCTTTCTCGCCGTCTTTCGCGTCATTGCGAGCTACCATGACTGACTATGATGCTGCCTCGATTGTGAACGATGCACACGTGGCGTTCGATGGATGTCGTCGTTGTCGCAAAGCGTGATGGTCGAGATTGCGACCGTGGAAGTTCTGGACCCTGCGAACCAACTCCGTCTCGTAAGATCGTACAGAAAGTTCGCTCAGGCAAACATCAACCTACAATACTTACGACCGTGATTTGTGTGTACATCTGGCCATGTCACGATAGGTTACGATGTCCCGACTGGACGTAGCGCAGGTGTCCAGCAATTGGAAGAAGCTACAAGCGCAGCTCAAGACGGAAAAGAAGCCGGAAGCGCAAACGCAGAGCAATGGCCTGAAGCGCAAACGGCCAGAGGAGAAACACAAGTCGATCGGCAGGGTGGATAGGAAGGCGAAGTCAGAGACAAACTCCATCCCGCTCACCAAGAAGCGCAAGATGGGCGCCGGCGACTCAAAGCCCACCACCAACGGAACCCGGCCGCTCAATCACTCTACACTGGTCCGAGAGCATGGCATTGCTCCCGGAGACGTCTCGGCAGCATACGGCGCCGTCAGCGGTACAGCGCAACGCCACGACGACGAGATTAACGGCGGGCTACATCTCGCCCACAAGATAGGCAAGTACGTCGCCCTGGATTGCGAGATGGTGGGCACGGGCCCACCGCCGCACACCGACAACGTCCTCGCCCGCGCCTCACTCGTCAACTTCCACGGCGAGCAGATCTACGACTCGTACGTCCTACCTCCACCTGGCATCAAGGTCGAGGACTACCGTACCTTCGTCTCCGGTATCAAACATAGCCATCTACGTCCTGGCTTCGCCCGTTCCTTTGCGGAGGTGCAGGCCGACGTCGCAAAGCTGCTCGATGGCCGCGTGCTCGTTGGGCACGCGCTGGGGAATGATCTACGGGTGCTGCTGCTATCGCACCCGAAGCGCGATCTGAGGGACACGAGCCGGCATCCGAAGTTCAGGGTGGAGAGCATGGGCAAGCCGCCCGCGCTGCGGAACCTGGCGAAGAGCGAGCTGGGCATGGTGATCCAGAGTGGCGAGCACAGTTCGGTGGAGGACGCGAGGGCGACAATGATGTTGTTCAAGAAGGAGAAGGCGGGGTTTGAGGAGGAGAACAGGAGGCATTTTGGGGTCAGTCATCGGAGGAGTGAGAAGAAGGGGGCTGCGAGGAAGGAGCTCGCGGGCTCGGTGGATGGGAGCGACGATGAGGCGGAGGAGGACGAGGACGAAGAGGCAGATTTGGCTCTTCTGGCGGAGGTCGACGATGGGGCTGGGGAGGTGGACGGCGCGACGAGTACCGCGCCATCAGGGGCGAAGAGGAAGAAGAAGAAGAAGAAGCGCACGAAGCGCAAGTGACCGTCTGGAGTGCGCTCAATGTTCATAGCCGCCATCGTGTTTGACTCCCCTGAACTCAGCAGCCCTGACTGCAGATCACGTGGTCGCTCTCGTGGCCGTCCCGACGTGAAGCTCTCGACTTTGCACGATATATGACAAGCGACGAATTGAAGTCGTGATGAGCTGAACGCTTTTGAGTCATCTACGCTAAGCTCTGCGCCCAGCTGCGACGACTTTCTGGTGCATACAGTGCAGCACATGAGACACACGCAAGCCAACGCCCCCGTCACCGTGACACAGAAAGATAGCACCACGAGCGGCAGGCTCCTTTGCCGCTTCATATCCTCCTTTCGCCTCGCTGGCCTCGGCTCCACATGAGCGAAGCGTCAATTCTGCTATCCGTTCGCGGCCGCAATCTCCGACTAGGCTGCATTGCTCTCATCGGCGCGCTTGTCGATCGGCTCAATGATCGCACCGCGGTGGATGGCTTCAGCCTCGGCATCGCGGGCCAGGAGGTTGTCTGTATCCGAAGACTCGAGGACGCGCGTGAGGAGATCAGCGAAGGCGGTAATGCGAGGGTCGGCCTCAGCGGCTGCGTTGCGGCTCGAGGCCCACAGGTTGGCGTCTGCGGCAGCGTCGGCGTCGCGCTTGGAGGCCCACAGATTCGCGTCGGGGTTGGTGTTGGCGGGGGCGTTGCGCTTTGAGGCCCACAAGTTGGCGTCTGCGGTAGCGTCGGCGTCGCGCTTGGAAGCCCACAGGTTGGCGTCAGCGTAAGCTTCAGCGTCGCGCTTCAGGGCCCACAAGTTGGCGTTGGGGTCGGCGATGGCGTCGCGCTTCAGAGCCCACAGGTTCGCGTCGGTCTCCGCATCGGCGCTGCGCTTTGAAGCCCACAGGTTCGCGTCTGCCCCAGCATCGGCGTCACGCTTCGAAGCCCACAGATTGGCACCAGCCTCGGCATCGGCGTCGCGTTTCGCAGCCCACAAGTTGGCGTCAGCATCGGCGTCCGCGGCACGCTTGATAGCCCACAGGTTCGTCTTCGTCTCAGCATCCGCGGTGCGCTTTAGCGCCCACGGGTTGGCGTCAGCCTCGCGCTGGCGCAGGCAGATGTTGTGGTTCGTAAGGCCTGGCTCGCAGGGCGAGAGGTGAGGGACGGGAGCGCTGGCGCTGATAGTGGGTCAGTAAGAAGCTCAGTAGGGTCATGAGTGGTGCCTCGACTTACCCGAGCGCAGCGAAGATGGCGGAAGCCGCGAGGGAGAGTATGAGCATCTGCATGATGTCTGCGTGGTTGGTGTATGAGCCGGGTTGTGCGTATGTCTTGCTGCTCTGTCAAGTTATTGGTGGGGATTGTGTCTGACGTGCTGGTGGTTGAGGCGAAAGGATCTTCTCTGTTGGTGCAGACGAACAAGAGGGAGACAGGGGCCGACAGAAGGGCCTCCTTAAGTATGCTTGAAGAATCGGCATCGCCGGAAACACGTCATCCGGAGGTGTTGTGAATGCTGCGTAATGCGCTCAATGTGGGCTACGCGGTTGGGTGAAGACCGTGGATTTCCGTCTGCATTGGCAATCACGATGTCATTCACATCTCGTCGGTTTGAGAAGGGCGGAGACTCTCCGGTGGATACTCCGCCCCCGAGTAGTAGCGACGTAGAGTGTGTCGTGCTGGACCAGCGAGCCGGAGTGTGGCCTCAGAACGGAGTTTGCGTTCCTTCCTAGTTCGGATAGGCTCAGGCTGCATTACTTAGCGTCTCTTCGCTTGACAAATCTGGGGGCGGTGCTGACGATCGATCAGTCGACAAACCGGAAGCCGGTATTCCGGCAAACTCAATGCCAAATGCAGAAAGATAGAAGACGCGATGCGGGTGATGGAGGGCGGCTGTGTCGTTCGTGGGAGTGCATTTGCGTTGCCAGCGGGAACACTGGTTCCTGCGACTTCGCTTTTGCTATGTACACTTCGCCTACGTCTGCTCGTCAGCCACCATGCCCATAGAGGCACTCACTGCTCTCCGTCATTCTAGGTCGCTCCTGCCGTCTCTGAGCGATATTGGCTCTCCATGACACCTGAGCTCGACGTCAGATGATCATCGCGCTCTCGGCCGATCCGACTCCGGATGGCTCGACTTCCGGCGGACTCGGGCTTGCTGCTCGGCTTAAGATTGATGAGATGTCACGCAATGGCCGAGCACAGCCACGGTGTACTGCCGTCTGAAGCCGTTCATGGTGTGCACTGGCTGGTCTGCTCAAACAATGGCCGTGCCATTGCTGAGCGTGTACCTGACGCGCAACACAGCCTTTGGGTTGCATGTAAGACGCGTTACCGCGACACTCAGTCCGTCTTCGGCTTCTTCGTGCCGTACTTGGAGCGGCTGGTGATGCGGTTTCCGACACCTCCCTGTGTCATGATTAGTGCTCGGCTTCCAAGGGCACGTGATCGTCCTGTGGCTTTACCAGGTCCATCGCGCCTCTCACTAGATGATACTTCACTCCAGGGCAGTCCTGAGACCGGCCTCCTCGAACGAGCACCACGGAATGCTGCTGCACGTTGTGACCTGCTCACCATGTCAGGTAGATCACAAAGCCTAGTCCCTACGCGCCTCACCTTCTCCCGGGATGTACGCCGTAATAACCATGCCAGTGCTCAATCTGACCCTTGCGATCTTCCGCTCACCAGAATTGGGCTTTTTCGGTTTCGTCGTGCCCACACGCAGGCATACTCCCTTCAAGGAGGGCCTGTTGCGCAGGGCTGGCGACACGAGTCGTCGTGCCCTTTGCCCGACTCTGCACCCTCGGAGGACTTGGTTGTATGTGGCTTGATGCGGGATCGTGGTAGAGAAGGGTCGTGTGGCAGGAGAGGGCCACATTATTGGCCTGGGAGCCACGGAAGCTGTCAAGCATGTCCGCGATGCAGCCGGTAGGCGCAGAATCGCACTGAGAATTCGAGAGGTCATCGTGTTGGTGTTACAATGTGGCAATGGCTGTGGGTGCTGCGATGGGGCTCTGTTGCTCGCAGCCGGAGGCGGAGGTGATGCGGCGGGGAAGACAGTTGATTGGGCGATGCGATCGCGACTTCCATGAGAGGTCAGCTTCAACAGCGTACTGCACGACGAGGTACGCCATGAGTAAATTCCAGACATTCTAGACGCGTTGCAGTCACAAACCACCTTGTTCGAATGCAATGGCAATCGTAGACCCAGTAACAGGTCAACCCCTGCCGGATTCTGACTCCACCTATCAGCGCATCCTCTTCGCGACCAACGATGTCCACGTCTACGGCATCCCGCCCATAACCTCCACCAAAGGCTTCTCAGCCGGCTCATGGACCTCGCCGAACCAGCCCACTGCTCAGCAGATCTTCACGGCGCGCTTACGCATCATCGAGACCACTCAGGACTCGACGATCAGAGTTGACATTGCGCTCGAGGATAGCAAGAATGGCGATCTATTCGCCGCGGCACCGTACGCAAGTGGTGCCGTCGTGCAGCAAGCCAATGACAGTAGTCGCTTCTTTGCCGTGAGGGTGCAGGGCGAAGGGGGCATGAAAGCCACGCTGGGAATTGGGTTTGAAGATCGGAGCCCGGCATTCGACTTCAGTATTGCGTTGACAGAAGCGCGGAAGGCTATGGGGATGGAGGGCGCTGCGGAGTCGTCCGGCCGGGTTTGGCAGGGGAAGGGTAAACTTGAGGCAGAAAGTAAAGTGGACTTCAGCCTCAAGGAGGGTGAAAAGATACATATTCAGGTTGGCTCGAAGGGCAGGAGACCTGCGCCAAATACCGCGGCGTCGAATGATGGTGCTGCACTGTTCTCGATTGCACCTCCGCCGCCCGCCGGGAAGGCGACAAGCGACCACGCTCAACCACCACCACCCGCTGGCGCGGAAGGCAAGTCCGCGCAGGAACTTGGGTTCGACGATGGCGAATTCGGCGAGTTCCAATGAGCAGCACGACATCCCAGAGATCCCAATCGAGCAGCAACTCGAACTGGACGTCTGCTGATCTCTCAATGCTCACTTCGGTCTCAACAGCACAAACAGCAGACCCATTGCTGCGACACCAGTCGCCGCACCTTGCAACGCAACGGTCGTAAGCTCGACCTGCTTGATCTGGATCAGGCGCTCGCTGAAGAGGTCGTAGAAGACCTCCGTATAGGTCTGCGCGCGAAGTGCGTCCTCCGATTCCGCGACTTGCTCGTTGCGCGTAGGTGACGAGTCCATCAGGCCCTGGTACACGCTCGGCACAGCCTCAGGGAGGGCCTCAGTCTGAGCAAGTGCTGTCTTGCCATCTATATCCTCCTTGGCCATCAGAGCTTCGATCGGATCTTGAAACGCTATTGCAGTCTCTGCTGAGTTGTCGAGGCTCTCGATAGGAGTCACTGAAGGCTTGACCGCGCTATCAACCTGCTCCATTACGTCCGCCGTCGATAGAGCTGGTAATGGAGCATGATGCAATGTCTTCTCGTCCAGTGCAGCCTTCATGTCCCGCACAATCTTCCGCCGTCGATATGGCTCGAAGATAAGAATATTGGCCAATAGCAAGACAATATTGACGCCCATGAGGCCGAACGTCAACCACGTACTGTTTCTCCTGATGGTGTCACTCCATATCTGCTCCTCATGGTACTGCTTCCTCTCCAGTCTCTCCAGCAACGACCGCGCGCCCTCCAGCTCGCGCTCAGCAGCCGCAAGATCGTCCTTGGCGACTTGCACTGTTTGATCATTGACATGCTCCGAGCGCACAAGGGACATGTAGCGCTCCAGGTCTGTGGGACCCCAAGAGCTCTTCCGTTCCAACAAGCTCACAATCTCCTTTTGCGCGGAAGCTTGCTTGACGTAGGCTTCGCGGTGCACCGTCTTTGCCTTGTCTGCTTCTGCGTGCTGATCCCTGACTGCCTGCTCTTGGGTTGTGATCTCTTTGCGCAGGGTCTCGATACCGGAGTAGTCCGTGCCGGTGTAGGCGTTGATATGCTGGCCCGCGACGGAGGCGCGAGCCAGTACGCCGTCGACGAATTTGGTCATGTCCTTGGACATCTGCCATCTTCGGCCTTCGACGTGGGAGGGCAAATTCGAAGGGTTCTCTCTTCGCACATCTTCTCTTCGGCTGGTTGTGATCGAGAACGCCTTCCTGCCATAGCTTGCAGGTCTCGCCTTGTGTGCCTCACCCGCGCGTCTTCGAGCCTCGAACCGGCAGCTTGCGCATACCCATTGCGACAGGCGTGCTGCTGGTTGCTTGGGGGCGATGATGGGCCTCGAAATAACCGCTGTAGATCCAGTAAAGGCTCTTGGGACACTCGCAGCCGGTCGTACGAGTGTGTGCATCATCTTCAGGTCTTCTGCACACCCTGTCGAGCTTGCCGTCTCGTCGACAATGCGGCGTCCTCGGGGGTGCTTGGGCCATCAACGTCAGTCTTGGCGGTTCAGCGGACTTTTTGGGGACGTCGTTGTCGGTTGGGAAGTTACGAAGTCTCAAATAACCTTCTCTCATCAATCACATTGTAAAGATGGCGGCATCAGACGAGCTCAAGGCGATGCACACGCCTTTCGAAAACCCGAAGTTCATCTTCTTTACGGACTTCGACGGGACGATCACATTGCAAGATAGCAATGACTATATGGTACGGCGAATACACTGAGTATGAAGGGCGTGGTTGACCGACAAGCTAGACAGACAACATAGGCTTCGGCGGCGACATGCGGCGTCAGGGGAACAAGGACGTGCTCGAGGGCACGAAGACCTTCAGGTACGCCACCCTGCGATCAAACGTCATTGCCATCCATTAACCCTGCCCAGGGACTCGTTCCGTGAGATGATGGACTCGGTGACTCGGCCATACCCGGAGTGCATCGACTACCTGGTCAAGAACATCAAGCTGGATCCGTACTTCAACGAGTACCTCACCTGGGCACTTGAGAACAACATCCCAACGGTCATCGTGTCGTCTGGCATGCACCCAGTCATCGAAGCCATCATGAAGAACCTGGTTGGCGAAAACGCGGCAAAGATCGACATCATCAGCAACGAGGTCGAGGCCCGGCCTGGCAAGACGATCGACCAGGAAGGTGGTTGGGCGATCAAGTACCACGATGAGAGGTGAGTGTCACATTACGGGACGTTCATTTGAGGTATACATCCTGATGTACCCCCAGCGGCTTTGGCCACGACAAGTCACTCAGCATCCGACCATACGCCAATTTACCAGCAGAGAAGCGCCCTACCTTGTTCTATGCTGGCGATGGCGTGTCCGACCTTTCTGCTGCCAGCGAGACTGACCTGTTGTTTGCAAAGAAGGGCCATGGTACGTAGCATGCCCATTGTCGCCAGACCGTTACGTTGACTAATGATTGATGCAGACCTCATTCAGTACTGCGCGAAGCAGAACACGCCCTTCACGGTCTTCGCGGACTGGAGCGATATCCTGTCTAAGGTCAAGGAGATTGTGGCTGGAAAGACCACGGTGCAGGACGCTGCTCGGGAGGGCTACGAAGCTTACCAGAACGGCACAGCTGGCCTGAATGGGAAGGCGAAGTAGAGCGCTCATGCGACGGAACGCAGGGGTGGCTCGCAGCATGTGCTGTAAATGTGCCTGCGCCTTGATATGACTGAAGATCGCAACAGGATAGACTGATACACGATAAACCATTCTGTACAGTGGGACCATCAGCGAGCAACCGCAGGATCTTGGCCCCTCAAGATTCTCTAGCCAAGACAGAGCTCGATGATTCGCGAGTATGGTCCACTCTCCAAAGTGAAAGCTCTGACCGAGATCGCAATAATAATCCTGATCTACTCCGTTTCCCGGATGCAATGATATCGCACAGCTAGGTGTTCAGGCAAGCTCGATAGTCCTTAAACGGCGCTGTACTGCTTTATCACCGGGTGGCATTGGCATCCATTCTGGCGGTAATGCTGAAGCCGACCGTCTCTGACCTCTAGTGGGTCGCACTGAGTGGTGTTGACATGAATCAACGCCAGACGGGTGGAGGGCGGAGCTTCACGCAGAGGCCACCTTTCAAAGTGTCGGGTCGTGCGACCATGGAGCCATGCTGAGCGCTTGGGAGTGACTGGTGCCTCGGCTTTGCAACCCAACTCTCGGGTACGATAGCGTCGTGCGTGCGTTCGATCCAGCATGATGGGAAGACGACTGATTCATTCGCGGCCCCTTCAGCCAGTGTCGGTCTCCTCAGCCTTCACCGCCACGCTATCTTGCTTCATAACTTTCTCCTGCTCCCGATCCCATGCCTTCTGCTCAGCCAAGAACTCAGCCTTCAGGTCCAGATACCTGTCATCACGAGTGCATTGCCCCCACACCTCTCGAAACACCTCAGACGCCCCCAGCTTCTCGTCACGCCCGTCGTGATCCTCAGACTTCGGCAGCTCTACTCTCGCACCGCCTTCCGCTTCGATCTCTCGAGCACTGCGGTCGTACTTTCGGCCGCCTTTGTGATTTGCGTAACGCTTCGCGCGTGTCATGCCCATCTGAATGAACTTCCTCGACATGTCGGCACCGACCAAATCGCCGGCTTGCACATAGTGTCTGAAGGCCTGCCAGAGGATGGCCGATGATCCCTTGGCGATCGCGATAGTTTTGAAGCGCCAATGGGGAAGCAGAAAGGATTTGTATGGCTCGAATGTCAAGACGCCTTGTTCGCCACGCGCGATGCGGTAAGACATTCGCAGATCTATCGAGTCCAGTGCCGGTGTCGGCAGAGTGGCCACGTCTGGCGCCGAGACTTCTTGCTTCGCAGCCTTCTTGGGCGCCATGTCGAAGGTCGTGATGCAGATTCCCGGCTTAGCTGGTCAGAAGCACTATGTTGCCGACCGAGCTACCCGAAGCCTACAGTCGCGTGTCAGATCTTCCCGCTGCAGATCTCCCGCCCCCGCATTCTGGAATTGATCGATCGACGTGCATGTTCTTCGGACATCTCGCTCAAATCGTCGGCCCCTTCACAATACTCAAGATGGCTCCTTCAGCAATGGACGTTAGTATCAGTCCGGCAGACGACACGGTGGATCCCACGGTCAAAGCACTCCGCGACACACTCACATCCGAATCAGCAGCTCTAGCCAAGCGCTTTCGAGCCCTCTTCTCACTCAAGCATCTGGCCGCTCAGAAGCCGGCAACACCTCAGACCATACCAGCCATCGAGGCCATTGCAGCAGCCTTCACATCACCATCCGCGCTGCTTAAACACGAGCTTGCATATTGTCTGGGCCAGTCGGGCAAGGAAGAGGCAATTCCGTACTTGCGAGCAGTGATCGAGGATCGGGCCGAGGACGCGATGTGCAGGCATGAAGCCGCAGAGGCATTGGGAGCACTGAACGACGCAGGCAGCCTGAAGCTGTTGCGCCAGCGACGTGATGACGTAGACGAAGAAGAGGTGGTACGAGAGACATGCGACATTGCGATCGAGCGGATAGAATGGGAGCGTTCAGAGGCAGGCAAGGCGGAGCGGTTGAAGCAAAGCGACTTTGCGTCTATCGATCCGGCGCCGCCTCTCGCAAAGACAACAGATGTGCCGTCGATCTCCGAGCTCCAGCAGACCCTACTCGACACCTCGCTCCCACTGTTCCAACGGTACCGAGCCATGTTCGCGCTTCGCGACCTTGCATCGCCCCCAGACCTTGCGACTGCTGTGCCCGCAGTGCAGGCTCTGGCACGTGGCTTCAAAGACCCCTCTGCGCTGTTCCGGCACGAAGTCGCATTCGTCTTCGGCCAGCTGTCACACCCAGCATCCATCCCTAGCCTGGTGGAGACGCTCAGCGATCAAAAAGAGGCCAGCATGGTGCGGCACGAAGCTGCTGAGGCGTTGGGTAGCCTTGGCGACGAAGATGGCGTGGAGGACGTTTTGCGCAAACTCGTGGACGATCCGGAGCAGGTTGTCCGAGACAGCATCATCGTCGCGCTCGACATGGCGGAATTTGAGCGATCGGGGCAAGCCGAGTATGCAACCGTTTCAGTGGCATAGTATGCATATTGTGCATCCGCCGCTCCATGACATAGACTTAGACTCAGTGCATGACTGCAATGAATGCCTCAGTTGTTCGTATTCCACTTGTTGCCACACTGAGGGCAGGTGTAGAAGACCGTGCTGCCCTCGTCCGCGGATCGCAATTGCTGAGTGTAATATCGGACCTCTTCACAACCGCACTCTGCACAGGTCTCCTTGATTGTCGCATCAGTCTGCCTTTCCGAATCTGCAATTTCCTGGACATTCGAACGAAGCTTCGTCCGGAGTGTCGATGGGAATGCCGAAGGCTTCGATGTCGTTGCGACGACCTGGGAAGACGAATCTGCCTGCCCGTAAGCACACACCCGCTAGCTTTCCGTGCCTCGAATGCTGTGTACCTTTATTCTGCGTCCCACAGATATCGCATTGCAGGTATGCCTTGCGACCCGCGTTCGGCTCCAGCAAGTTACCGCAGTCGGTGCAGAAGACCAAGGAACCAATGGCGGCCATGCTGCCAAGTCGATTTGCGAGCGGGGCTTCCCGAGCAGGTGGATGATCAGTGAAGCGGTCTTTCTTCTAATGAAGGTTGTGAGCCTGCGAGTGAAGATCAATTTAGGAACATGTGGGGTTCGCGCACTTTTCGCGCTGCAACGTGGGGGAGCTGCAGCAGGGATTAGCTGCCTAAACTCCGAGATGCGGTTGCAAACGAGACCTCATCGTTGACTTCCGTATCGTTTGTCGCCTACGCAGCACGCTTCTCACACCGACCTGGGACCCACGACGGAAACAAGGTTACCATACCGGAACGCCAGCGCCAAACCGAGAAGCGCGCCAGAACTCCAGCGACAAGTGGTCCATCGAAGCACCCCCGCGACCTCCGCATGAGACCGCATCGCAACTATCCCCTTCAATTATGCTCTGCGACGCCCGGTGAGGATGGTAGTCAAGAGCAGACGGTGACAGCGGCGATATGATCGGGCGACAGCAGCCCAATGGACATGACGGGCGCAGCGATAATGGCATTCCGACATCAATCCGCCCCGCAGGCGGTCTCCGCGTGCCTACCGTTCACGAAGCGCTACCCTACACCCCTTTCACCTCGATCGTCTCGTTCAATCCTGGTAGGTCAAACCAAGCTTAGACTCACCATGCAAAATTTGATGTCGATCTTCTCCCCAGGCTCTTCGGTCTTGATTGTATGCACACGCTCTGATACTCTGCTGACTCAATTGTAGCAAGCACGATACCGCCGCCTTTGGCATTGCCTACACCAACGCCATCATACTTTGCAGAGACTCCGGAGGTCGTCATTGCAAGAAGGACACTGGATCAGCTCAGCGCCGGTGCCATCAGCGCCGACCAGGCATCACAGCGGTGCCAGCAGACGCTGCGAGACGTACAGAAGCTTCTGGATTCGGACAGCTTGACTCAGTATAAGTTCAAGAAAGTCCCGAGACCCAACCTAGCGAACACGAACGGCAAGACGGAATCTCAGAAGTCCCAGCGCGAGCCCCAGCTCAGCTCATTCGCCAGGATGGTGTTCGATAACACGGACATTTCATATCGCTACCTGACTCCAGATTCACCAGGGCTGCGCAATGAAACGCAGTCTCGCATCCATGAGAGAGCCCCGATCATCAAGCTGCCGACGCCACAATCGCGCGTGAAGCCGGAGCAGCCAGGGCCGGGAAGCTACGCAACGCCGCCTACGGATCAGCCACCGAGTGGCTCGCAAGGCTCTCGTCTGCAGGCAGTCGTCGTTCCCAGTTCACTGACACCGGCTCAGCGGGCGGAGTACCAGTATATCTCGAAGGCCGATACCACGACTGGGGCGAGCAACGCGACGCCTTCGCGCAGCAACGGTGGTACATACGTCAACGCAAGCCTATCTGCCAGCGTACATCAACAACAGAAAGGCGATCACACTGTGGCCAGCCTGCAAGCCTTGCTGAGCACAATACTTCACGCGGAGGATGTGATGCAATCGGAATCGTCCGGTGACGATGCAGCCCACGCTCATGGTGTCCTTGCCATGAAAGACTCGTCTGATGGTTCCAAGCTCGTACTGCAACCTCAAGCACAAGCGCAGCTGGATACGAACGTGCAGAAAGTAGTCGCTAGCGGGCGGCTGGAGAGTCTTGATCTTGAGAGCTTGATGCACGTCCAGAGGCTCTGCGAAGCTGCGGTCTCGGAGGTCGAGACACTGTCGCTGTCCATCGGCGAGGATTGGGCCGAACAGGACGCCCAAGAATGGGTGCAGAGGCTCGTCTTCGCGGAGAGAGGCATCACAGCGACCCGTACGCTGATGCGAATCATGGGAGGAGGCGCACACATCAAGGAGTTGCAGTCAGAGGACTACCTGCGTGCCGTGCTCGCTGCCATACGCTCCGTGCTCGAGGGCTGCGTTGTACCCGTTGTTGAAGATCGAGCATCGACGCATGAGAGGATCAGGGGCTCGAAGGAGGAACCACCGGCGAATCCCTCGTTTGTCTTGGCGTCAGAACATCGCAGCACTCTTCAAACGCTCATGCACTCCACCACGAAGACCCTGCGGGTGTTGGGCGACTACCTGACACAGGCTCAGCTCGACGAGACCGCGCTCTCGAGCGTTGAGTCCTTCTGCACGCTCCTGATCTTTACGGAGAACGCCAGCAATGAACGCGACTCCGTACTTGGCATACAGAGCTTTGAGACTACTCGGAGATGTGCCATGGACGTCCTGGCCAAAGATTTTGCTAGATACACCGAGCAGCGACAGACTATCCTGGACCAGCTGCTCATGTCACTCGACAAGCTCCCTGCGGCCAAGCAAAGTGCTCGGCAGTACAGACTGCCTGACTCGAAGCCCATCCAGCTGGTTTCTGCACTGCTCATGCGTCTAGTCCAGACCAGCGCCACACACGCAGGCGAATCGACAAATGATAAGGGCAAGCTCGCGGACGACGAGGAATGCGATGCAGATGCCGAAGGCGAATCTTCAGAAGAAGAGGGTGATGACGGCGCCTTGACGGTTGCCTCCGGGAAGGAGCCACATCAACAGCCAGGCGACCTTTTCTCTATCGTCAGGCCTTTACACGAGGCCGCTCAAGAGCACGCCACTTATATCATCAGAGTGCTCTTACTGCGCGCTGGATCTTCTGCGAAATCAGGCGACGAGCCATACCGCAAATTGCTCGACATCTTCACCGAGGATTTCCTGACGGTGCTCCCGTCCAGCGATTGGCCTTCCGCTGAGATGCTGCTCCGGACTCTCGTATCGGCCTTGGTCGGCATGGTGGATGGCGCGAGGCATACGGTGCCAGCCCGTACGCTTGCACTCGAGCTCCTCGGAACGATCGGTACCGGGATCTTGGAGCTGCAAATCACTGCTCGCAAGGCGGCATCTGGGTTGGACGCTGACGAGTCTGACATTACGAGACATCTAGCCGGACTGATCGAGCAACTTCGAGGTGACGACATCGAAGTCGGCTCGCTCACTGCATTCGACGGGCCTTACCGTATGGTGGTTGAGTACTTACAGACTAGGAACCTGAAGGATGCTCAGCTTCGCTCCGCGCAAGGCTTCCATGTGATGCAGTGGGCCTTCCTCGTTTGCGGTGGTCGGGAAGGCTCGACAGAGTCAGAAGCCTCTGGTACACCACGGCTCTCCCAGGATTTGCATGGCAAGCTTCGCAACATGGTGTCGGACATGCGATGGCTCGAGAACAATCATGACTATCCAGCCGTTTCAACGTCGCAAGGTCGGCTGGCTGCGATAGTGCTCACGCTGAGCTCGAAGCTTTGTAAAGCGCTGAACAGGATCTTCAACATCCTCCTCACGGCAATGAGCAGCGAACAGCCGAGGGTTCAGAGCCGTGCTCTCAAGAGCATTTTGACGTTGCTCGAGAAGGACCCCACCATCCTGGAGCGCAGTGCTTACGTGCTCAATCATATCCTTCGTTGCGCGAACGATGCATCGTCGCTGGTACGGGACTCTGCGCTCATGTTGATCGCAGACTGCGTCAAATTGAAACCCGACCTCGACAAAGCCGTGTATTCGCGAGTCATCGAGCGGAGCCGCGACGCTGCTCTCAGTGTCCGGAGGCGGGCGATCAAATTCCTCAAGGATCTGTATCTGGGCAATGAGTCTGTGACGATGCGCAATCTAATTGCCGAAGCGGTCATTGCGCGCATGGAGGACAACGACCCGGCTATCGTCGACCTGGCACAAGTCACCATGGAGGAGATTTGGTTCATACCGTTCACTGGCATCAAGCCCGGAAGCGATGGTGCCATGGAAGCCAACTTGCGTTTCAGCGCGCAGGCTTCGCTACTTATCCAGGCCGTTGAAAACAGCGAAGACACTGGTACGGTCCTTGGGAGCCTGATCAAGCATTTGATCTCGAAGAGCAAGACGCATCTAGCCCATACGACTGTTTGTGCACATCTCGTGCGCATACTATCAGACGGCATCATCGATAGCACTGGCATTGCAGGCTCGCCAGGCCAAGGCTCCATATTGCGCTGTCTAGCAGTGTTTGCGCGAGCATGTCCAAGGGTCTTCACTTCGGCGCAAGTGGAGCGCCTGGAGCCGTACACCAAAAACCTCGCAAATCAGGACGACCTCGAAATCTATCGCTCGGCGGTCACCATCTTGCGCTACGTCATGCCGTATCAGTCGACCTTCAAGGCCGAGTTCCTGAAGGGTCTCCAGACCGCGCTGCTGACTAGCGTCCCGAAACTGCCCAAGTCAGAACTCCAGGTCGTCGTGCCCTGCTTGTGGACCATCGACAGCATGCTCGGCAATCGAGAGCGGCTGGTGAACTACGTGATCTCTGCACTCAAGAATGTGTACGGGATGCGTGCGTTGGACTTTGCTGCGCAACCGCATGCTACCAGCAAAGCCTCGCGGCTGATGGTTATCGTGGGCAACTTTGGCAAGGCTTGTGATTTTGAAGATCACCTGTCGGCCTTTAAGAGGCATAACGAGTGGTATAAGGGCAACACGGTCGCCGCGTTGATCATGGAGGTGCTTTGCCCGTTCACGAGCCCCAAGCAACCTGTGGCACTTCGGCAAGCGGCCCTCGAGGCAGTGAGCATGATCTGTCAAGCTTCGCCCAGACTTCTTCTTCGGCAAGATGTGGTCAATGCGTTCGAGCTCGTGTTCAAGGACCGTATGCCATCATTGGAGGAGGCCTTGCTCGTCGGGCTGGATGGCTTCTTCAGCGCAGGAGAGCGCTCAGAAGGTGCAGGCAATGCTCCCGGGTTGGGCAGTGGTGTCGCCAGCGGCAACGAGCGGCTGGGCAAGACATATGTCGCCACCGAGCAGGACGGGGCATCGACGTCCATCGCTCGCCGTTTCCTGCCGCAGATCCTGCACATTGCGCTGTCATCGGACCTCGAGCTCTCCTTCATTGCATCTAGGATCGTGGTCGGTGTCAACCGGCAAGGCCTGGTACACCCGAAAGAGAGTGCGCCAGCGCTTGTGGCGCTTGAGACGTCTCCCAACGCCGCGATCGCCAATATGGCGTTCATCGAGCACAAGGCACAACACTTGAAGCACGAGACCTACTTCGACAAGGAGTACATGCCCGCCGTGCAGCAAGTCTTCCAGTATCAGCGCGATGTCATCGGCAGCACCTGCGGATTCCTTGGACAGCCTCCGGCCGCGAAGATGCATCTGCTGTGGGATGTCCTGAAGTGTGGCAAAGCGCAGGTGCGAAAGAAGTTCCTGACAAATCTCGCCAGCAAACTGGACTTCGACCTCACCACACTGGACACGAGCAACGCGACGCCAACGCATCTCGGTTTTGTGCGCTTCTGTCTTGAGAATCTGGCCCTCTTCGAGTACGACCGTGTCGATGACCTGGTGACAATTCTCACTGCAACGGAGAAGGTCTTCTCTGCGACTGGTACGGCAGTCGCACAAGTCATCGAGAGTGAGGTGCTTCAACTCCACGTTGACGCCGCAGGATTTGAGAGCAGTGCGAACGTCCCATCAGAGCCGCTGCGTCCCGCATCATCACCAACCATCCTCGCTCCAGGCAGGCTCAAGCAGCTAGCCGCGGCTGCCCAGATCTGCTCCTCAATCTGGACGACGCGAACCTTTATCAGAGACACGTGGAACATGAAGAAGCACCTGGAAAAGCCGAAGAACGCTGCGAAAGAGAGCAACCGCACAGCAAGCCGAGTGAACAATGCGTCTGCGCTTCTGGATCAGTACCTCAAAAGCGTCGCCGACATCATGGCCGCAGATGCAACTGCTGAAACGCAGCGAGCCGTCTGTCGATCCTTCGTCGTGCTGATTTCCGTCGACAACGAGGTCAAGGTTGATTCTGGAGAGGAAGAGAGCGCTGAGCTCGGTCATGGCTACGACACACCCAGCGAAGGTGCCAGTCGTAAGAGCACTTCGGTGCCGCCGAGCGGTGGCGGGCGCGGGAGAAAGCGCAAGTCTACGAGCGCGACTGCTACGCCGCGCAAGAAAGGTCGTCCGAGCGCTGTAAGGAGGAAGTTGGGCACCGCGAAGCGCGACGGAGATCAAGATGGCGACTGGGAGTAGTGAAGAAGGGAGGCACTCAAGCGTGGCTCGCGGCATCAGAGAAGGGATCTGGATTGGTTGTTCAAGAACTTTGCTATCTAGCGTCGGCGCTGGCAGGAGGAGGAGCGCGAGATCACGCAGCAGCGTTGACACGCAACGTGTACTATACATTGCCGAAATGAGTACAGCACACGTGAGCATAAATTCGCTTTATACATGTGACATTATTCCACAGCATTCCTTCTCTACCATCACCCCGCACCCAGACAGGGAGCCGCGGTCTCGGAAGCGCGACTAATTCGTTCCGTCCATTCTATGTACCTCTGTACCCTCACTGCCCTCACTACACGCGTGACACGCCTCGCCTGGCGCGGCACTTCCAACCCCGCGGTAGCTTGCGAGGGTGTCTATTATCCGGCTGTTCGACGGGAACGTCGCCGAAGAGGTACCTGCACGGGACCTTACTCCTTCCTTGCATGTACCTCTGCTGCCACCACGCGCTCGACGCACGGAGTATAGCGACACACGTCGTCGTTCAGCATCCAAACAGACGACCTCCGGGACGACGCGAGGCTATCTTCCACCTTTGACCAGACACCGCGTCTTCCTTCGCAACGTCGACTCTGACCTACTTGCCGCCTTCAGGGTTCAGCCTGCTTTTGCGTTGATGATAGCCACGACGGTGCTGCCATGTCGTGGCCGAGCACGCGGTCCATGAGGCTGCATGCAGGCTGGTGCAATAAGGTCCGGTCCCCATCGAGCACCCTGAAGTTACTTGGACGCTCTCCAGTAAGAGCGTTCTGCATCTCGACACGGCGGCGAGAGACCGCGGCGCAGCCGACAGCCCCTGAACCAGTCCAGACCACTCCGTATAGCGAGCTGTGTATCGGCGTCCCCACTGAGGTGAGTCCGAACGCTGGCTCAGCCAAGCCATCGATTGACTTGATACTTCCTCCAGGTCAGGACTGGCGAGAGACGGGTCGCCATCACGCCACAGAATGCTGCACTGCTCCTCAAGAAAGGCTTCAAGGCCGTCCTGGTAGAGCACGGTGCGGGCTTCCAGGCTCAGTTCCCAGCTCATGACTACGAAGAGGCCGGCGCGACGCTGGTCAACGCCACCCGCGTGTGGACGGATAGCGATATCGTGCTAAAGGTGCGACCGCCTCGCCTCCGATCGACGACGCTCTCGCCGAACAACTTCATCTCCGGCTTCCGTGAGGGGGGCGTGATCATCAGCATGCTCCAGCCAAATTCGGACCGCTACAAGAAAATCATCGATACTTACGAGAGCAAAGGCCTGACCAGCTTTGCCATGGACATGATCCCACGGATTACAAGGGCGCAGAGCTTCGACGTGCTCTCGTCGATGGCCAACATCGCGGGCTACAAAGCAGTCCTTGAAGCCAGCAATGCATTCGGACGATACATGACAGGCCAGACCACGGCAGCGGGAAAGGTGCCTCCGTGCAAAGTGCTGATCATCGGCGCTGGTGTCGCGGGCCTCAGCGCTATTGCTACTGCTCGCCGTATGGGCGCAATAGTGAGGTGCTTTGACACCCGTGCAGCTACACAGGAGCAGATCCAGTCCTTGGGGGCGGAAGCACTCACCGTCGATCTGCAAGAAGATGGTTCAGGAGGCGGCGGGTACGCCAAAGTCATGTCGAAAGGTCTGAGGGCGCGGCCTGGGCAATCCGCAGCGACGGCTGACGAGCGCAACAGAATTCCACGAGGCCGAGATGCGACTGTTTGCCAAGCAATGCGAAGAAGTGGACATCGTGATCACCACTGCGTTGATACCAGGCAGGCCAGCTCCGAGACTCATCACCGAGGAGATGGTGGCATCCATGAAGCCGGGCAGTGTTGTAGTTGATCTCGCGGCAGAGAACGGTGGCAATTGCGAGCCAACCGTTCCTGGTGAGCTCATCCACCACAAGGGCGTCACGGTCATTGGGTATACCGACTTGCCATCTCGTCTACCGACTCAGTCCAGCACGCTGTACTCGAACAACATAACGTGGGTACACCCAGACTCGATCAATTGGGTGCCCACTGATGCTGGAGTAGCAAGTACCTGCTGTCCATGAGCCCGAAGGAAGGCCACTTTGGCGTGGATCTAAACGATGAAGTCGTCCGCCGATCGATCGTGACGCACAATGGCGAGCTGCTTCCGACGCTGCCACCAATTGCGCCTCCGGCACCGGCTGCTCCCAAAGTCGAGGCTGCTAAGCAGGCTGAGATCGTCGCCATGACTCCCTGGCAGAAGTCCACCCGCGAGGTGGGCACCGTGACAGCAGCGATGGGAACTGCACTGGCGCTGGGCAAAATGACCGGTCCACTGTTCATGAGCAACATCTTCACATTCTCGTTGGCCGGCTTGATTGGGTACCGCGTGGTCTGGGGCGTACGTTGAGAAGTTTTTGTGGTGTAGTCTTGTGCTGACCCGCGGATAGGTCGCTCCAGCGCTGCACTCTCCGCTGATGAGCGTCACAAATGCCATTTCCGGCATGGTAGGCATCGGCGGCTTCTTCATTATGGGCGGCGGCTATCTGCCTCAAACGTTCCCGCAAGTGCTGGGCGCCCTGTCTGTTCTTCTGGCCTTCGTCAACGTCTCTGGCGGATTCGTGATCACCAAGCGCATGCTGGACATGTTCCGGAGACCCACGGACCCAAAAGAGTACCCCTGGCTGTATGCGATCCCCGGCCTACTGTTCGGCGGAGGGTACATTGCAGCTGCTTCGACCGGGATGGCTGGCTTGGTCCAGGCGGGCTATATGGTGAGCAGTCTCTTGTGCATTGGCTCCTTGACTGGCCTCGCCTCGCAGGCTACGGCACGGACTGGCAACCTGATGGGTATCCTCGGTGTCGGATCTGGCGTACTTGCGTCGCTTGCAGCTGTTGGCTTCGCACCCGAGACCTTGGTCCAGTGCCTGGCTGTCGCAGCGATCGGCAGCACTATAGGAGGCGTCCTAGGCCGCCGGATCACGGCCACTGAGCTCCCGCAGATGGTCGCCGCCTTGCATTCCGTTGTCGGTCTGGCGGCTGTCCTGACCAGTATTGGCTCCGTCATGGCGGCTGCTGAGCATCTGGACGCTCTGCACATGGTGACCGGCTACCTTGGCGTGCTGATTGGGGGTATCACCTTCACGGGATCCATTGTGGCGTTCCTGAAGCTGGCTGGCCGCATGTCTTCCAGACCCACCATCTTGCCTGGCCGACATTATATCAACGGCGGACTGTTGACTGCGAACGCATTGACGATGGGTGCCTTCATCACCGCCGCGCCGGGCGCACCTGCCATTGCGGCAGCGTGTCTCGCGGCCAATACAGCCTTCAGCTTCGCCAAGGGCTTCACCACGACCTCAGCGATCGGAGGCGCCGATATGCCCGTCGTGATCACGGTCTTGAACGCATACTCCGGCTTTGCTTTGGTAGCTGAAGGACTGATGCTGAACTCCCCGATCCTGACAACCGTCGGCTCCCTGATCGGCGTCAGTGGCAGCATCCTCAGCTACATTATGTGTACTGCCATGAATCGCAGCTTGACCAACGTCCTCTTCGGAGGCATCTCGGCGCCGGCGAGAACGGACCAGAAGATCGAGGGCGAGATTACCAAGACCACGATCGAAGATACCGCGCAAGCGCTTAAGGATGCTCAGAAGGTTGTCATCGTGGTCGGATACGGTAGGTGGCGCCCATCATCCTTTCTCTGATGGAGTGTAGCTGACACTGCGCAGGTATGGCTGTGGCGAAAGCCCAGTATCCCATCGCCGAGATGGTCGCCTACCTCCGCTCCCAGGGCGTCGAGGTCAAGTTTGCAATTCATCCGGTCGCCGGTCGAATGCCGGGCCAATGCAACGTGCTGCTTGCCGAGGCCAGCGTGCCGTACGACATCGTGCTGGAGATGGACGAGATCAACGAAGAGGGTTTCGACGATGTCGACCTGACCTTGGTGATTGGCGCTAATGACACGGTCAATCCGATTGCCCTCGAGAAAGACAGGTGAGTCCGGGTACCATCCAGTTGCTATGGATGATGTACTGATGGTGATACAGTCCAATTGCTGGGATGCCGATCGTCGAGGCCTACAAGAGCAAGCAGGTCATCGTCATGAAGCGAGGGATGGGCAGCGGCTATGCGGATATCCCGAATCCTATGTAAGTTGCGAGGTGCGTCCCAGGGCGAGAGGCACGACGCTGACCATGTTCGCAGGTTCTATGCTCTGAACACCAGAATGTAAGACTTGAAGTAGCCGTTCCCATGATGCACGCTGACAGGTCTTCAGGTTGTTTGGTGACGCGAAAGCAAGCTGCGACGCCATCAAGGCGGCGTTGGACGCGACGAAATAGAAGAGACACGTCAAGTAGGAAGCAAGAAAGATGGTGCTGCTCAGAGTACGTGAGGGGTCTTGATGATGGGTGAGAGAGGCGGTGAAGTTTGGAAGCATGCTGGAAGAAGTCTATTTCTCGGCTGGGGCCGGGATGCATATCGGTGGACGCATGTGTAGATGTATATTCCACCACTCGACCGCCGTTGCGATTGACTGGTTTCCGGATTCCCAATGTGCCGGTAAGCTCGCTGTCATCCCCTTGTATGCTCGTTTCCGTCCCTGGGGCCAGGTTATGGGCGTGCAGGGCGGGTATTGCGGTTACGTCGGCGGCATGTGGACGCCCAGGTTCTGCTGCCAACGCCAATATTGCCTCGGATTGAGACTCTGTTGTGCCCGGAGTTGTTTCGACAATCGAGCACTCACCCATAGTGCCCGCTGCATTCTCCCAGAGACATTTTCTCGCGGCCACACTCTTTTATTCGTCCGCTCACCCAGCCCACGGCGCCCCGAGTCCGTCTTACCCTAATAGTCGCTGCATCTGGCCCACATCAGTCTCCCATCCTCTCCTACAGCCGGGAACAGCATCGCGGACCTCCGCACCATGCCCCTGCCGTCCTCGTCTGCGAGTTCTCGCACCCACGTCTCATAATCCTCGGAGGTGTCGCAGGGCCAGTACAAGGACGACGAGGTGGGCTCCTTGGGCATATCGGCCAGAAAGAATGGCCTGACGCTCCGCAGCAACCGCAGCTTCGCGTCGGACAGGCGACGGAACCATACCGCCGTATCCGTGAGGTAGTCCGATTCGAAGGCGTTGGCGCTGTAGTGTACGGGTGTGGCCTCTTCGCGTATCTGACGGTTGACGCGGAGTAGAGGCGGTTCGCGGGTCGCTGTTGGCCGTTGCCTCATTGGCTTACTTCTGGCAGTGTACGGAATGGTGAGAGGCTCGGTTTCGACGGGAACGAACTCGTAGATGGCGTCGCGGATCTCGCGTGCCAGTGAGATGAAGGTGGTCCTTTCATTGGTGGCGGTCGCCACGGTCGTAGCCGCCGTGTTGGTCTCCGCCATCTTCGTGTCCGCCATCTTCGTGTCCGCCATCTTCGTGTCCGCCATCTTCGTGTCCGTGGAGAGCGTCTCCGCCTTGAACATGCGCGTGCTCACCGGCATCAGTGACTGGCGTGATTGCGGGCGCATGCTGCTCTGACAAGTGATGTAGGGGAAGCAATGCTCAGCTGTATGAGTGGCGAGATAGGCACAGTTGGTAGGAAGGGACGGTGCGTATGCCTCACGTCGCCATAATCCTGGTACGTACGTGGCAGACCGTGCGCGGCAGGTGCGACCCGCTCCACCCTCGCTCATGACCTATCAAGTGACCAGCCCGGCCTTCTCGTCCTCCTCACTGCTCTCGTCCTCCTCACTCTCGTCCTCCTCACTCTCGCCCTCACTACTCCCCTCCTCCTCTTCTTCCTCGTCGGTCTCGCCCTCACTCTCCGTCCCCGTCTCTTCGCTCTCCTCTTCATCATTCAACCATGCATCCAGCGTCCTCTCCTTCTTCCCGGGAGCATCCCTCAGCACCTCGTCCAGCCTCGCTCCGGCACTCACTCCGATCCTCTCCCTGTCCCCATCCCCAGAGACGTACTCTTTCCGCACCTCGACCTCATCTCTCACAATTCCATCCGGCTCACTGCCCTCCTCAACCCACTCCGGGATCCCTACATAGCCCCTCAAGCCCTGCACGTCGACTACCAGACTCGCGGAGCCGAGCATATATCCCTTCCTCCCGGCACTGGGCGAGGGAGCCTGCGGTACTGGCTTCGGCGCTAACAGGAGTAGGGATGCGAGCTCGGTGCTGCTGGGTACCGAGAGCAGGGCGCGGAAGAGTCGCGCGCGGTCCCGGAGGGCGTAAGATGGGGTGTAGCGGGCTAGGAGCTGGGTGTGCTGGTACAGGAGCTCGATTGGGTGAGGCTTGTCTGCTTCCTGCAGCGGCTCGGAGGGTGTCGATATATCGGCGGAAGCGCCCTCCCGGAACCCTCGGTCCCCGTTCCCGTCTTCTGCAGGCGAGATCAATTGCTCGTGGTCGTCAACTTGCTTCTCCGTCTCACCGTGCCCGTTGATGCTCTCGACCTCTTTCGCTTTCGCCTTCTTCGCATTCAGCCAATGCAGATACACCTTCGCCCCCAACAGCACGATCTGCTCCCTCACCACCTCCCTCTCCCCAGTATACCCCTTGACCAGGATCCTCAGCACATCCGCCGCCACCCCATCACCCTCACCCGCGAACTCACCCACCAACCACACAATACTCGCTCGTGCCGTCGGACTCGCAAGCGTGTCCAGATTCTTCGCCAACCGCACCACAGTCCGGCGATGCTCATTCGGCGCCCGCTGGATGAGGTGGCGGATGACTTCCATCGCCTCGCCCACAAGGTTCTGGTCCGCGCTGTGGATCTGATTGAGCAGCAGCGCAAGACACCGGCGCGAGGTCTTCGCATCGGACGTCTGCGCGCAGCGTCCGATGGCGCGTACGCTGTCCTGCACGAGTTCCGGATCGTGGCTGCGGGAGAAGTGCTCGAGCTCCGCGAGCACGAGGTCCTGGGTGTCCTTTGCAGAGTAAGGGAAGATGAGCGTGAGGACCTCCAGCTTCAGGGCGCGGATCTGGGGCGCTTCGGTGGAGCGGAGGAGGAAGTGCCTGTAATAGGGCACAAAGTGCGACGGCTCGGCCAAGCAGACTTGCACTAGGTCGTGCAGCGCCACTTGCTGGATGTCTCCCGGGCTGCGCATGAGCGCGATCAGCGGGCCGATGGCGTGCGGGAGATATACAGTGGGCGAGAGGTAGAGGTACGCGCGCGCTACGGCGACGATGACGGCGGAGTTGCGGCTTTGCAGGAGCGACTGGATGGACTTGAGGAAGAGGTCCAGGTCCGGGTCGACGGTCTCCACTTCCTCGTAGCCTGTCTCATCATCGGGCTGTTCCTGAGGCTCTAGCTCTTCGTAGAAATCCCTCGCCTTCTCCTCTCGCGTCCGAGCCCGCTTCACCCGTTTCGATCGCCGCGGGAAGCACCGTCGGGCGTAGACGGTCATCAGGCGCAGCAGAGCCAGCTGGCCCCACTCGTCCATGTCGACCACCATGCGACACAGCCTCCTGTATGCCGGATGTATGAGCTCCAAACTCTGCGGGCACACCTCCATGAACGCCTGCACCGCCGCGCCTGCGACATAGTACTGTGTATCCGCCAACAGCGCCTGCAGGTACTCCTCGACCTGCGGCCGCGTCGTCTCGTCTAGTCTGACGCATTTGACACAGGCCAATGCTGCAGCCTTACGGACGAGGGGCGACAGATCACTGACGCCCTTCTTGATCGCCAGACTGACGATCTGCGATATGACGGGAACCCTGATGCCGGCCATTGTCTTAAGGGCCATGGCGCGGACGCGAGGGTTGCTGTCTGACAGGCTCTTCTGGATCGTATTGATTGATAGCAAGGCTGTGTCCGGGTCCAGCTCGGCATGGTGAATGAGGTAGTTGTAGACCAGTGGTCGGGTCGACGGGTATGGGGTTGACAGTGTCTTCAGGACGGCAGGAAAGAAGGTCAGGGTGGCTTGCGGAGGAGTGGCGTATTGCATGGCGATGACGCGGCAGAGGCCATCGAGGACATCGCGCTCGTTGCGGCTGTCGAGCAGCTTCTTGATTTGGGGCGCGGGAAGAGGCTTCGTGGATCGCCGAGGGCCGGCATCGCGGGCGGCTTCGAGGGTGAGGTCGCGAGCTGGGGTGGTGTCAGTGGAGGGTGGAAGAGTGGGATCGGGGTTGTCGTTGACCTGTCTCCAGCAGCGAGCTGATGCGGGAGATGGACTCCATGGACGACGTCTCTCATGTGTCGAACATGTCCCAAAAAGGAAGCAGCTGTGTTTCAGCATGGAATGGCGGGGTGCGTGGGGGCGGTGGAGCCAATGCAGGGGTCCGACGACAGCTCAGTTGAGCCTCATGGTGTCGTCCTCACGCTATAGCAACCGCACGACCATAACTCCGATCCGCGATGCGAGCCCCTTTCACCGCCGCGCTGCTGGTGCTGGCCGGCCTCTGCCTCGAGCAGCCCGTCTGCCACGCCAAGGCTCACGAGCAGGACGCGTTGAGAGCCAAAGCCAAGTACCAGGCCGCCTGTCCCGCCTACGACCACTATGTCCGCTTTCCTCAGTACGTCTCACGTGCCCGTCTCTCCCGTAGCGATGGCCAACATGTCACAGCCAACCCTTCAGCGAAGGCCCGCTTAAGCTGCCCTACCAGCGGCCCTCGACCCACTGCCGCACCTTCGAGTCGCAGCTCGTCGAGAAGATCATCCATGACATGAACGCCACCATGCTCGACCGCGACCTGGCTCGCATCTTCGAGAACGCGTTCCCCAACACCCTCGACACGACGGTCCGCTGGCACGTCGACGGCAGCGCTCCTATAGACAAGGCGCAGCAAGTGCTTGGCAGATGGGGCGCGGACGGCGCATGGAAGGGCCCGCAGTCCTTCATAGTCACGGGCGATATCAACGCGGAGTGGCTGCGCGATAGCACGAATCAGCTCGCGCAGTACCAACCCTTGGCGAAGAAGGACCAGCGGATCTCGAATCTGATCCTGGGTGCGATCAACACGCAAGCAGAGTATGTCATTGCATCGCCCTACTGCAATGCCTTCCAACCACCTCCACCCAGCAAGCTACACGTCACGGACAACGGGCAGAGCGATGCTGTGCATCCGGCCTACGAGTCCGGCACGGTCTTCGAATGCAAGTACGAGCTCGACTCCCTCGCGCACTTCCTCCGCCTAGGCAACGAGTACTACGCGCACACAGGCTCCACCGCCTTCCTCACGCCGCGCTGGTACAAAGCCCTCGAAGCCCTCCTCAAAGTCCTCGACGGACAGTCCCAGCCTACTTTCTCGGAAGACTCAGGCACCTTCGAGCGAAACATGTACCGCTTCCAGCGCCAAACCAACACCGGGACCGAGACGCTGAACCTAGCCGGCAACGGCAACCCTCTCAACTACGGCACCGGACTTATCCGCTCCGCCTTTCGCCCCAGCGACGACTCGACAATCCTCGGCTTCTTCATCCCGGCCAACGCAATGATGGCGGTGGAGCTCAAGCGCGCATCTGCCCTGCTGCCGTCCAGCAGACCAAAACTCGCCGCCGACCTCAAGAGCCGCGGCGACACGATCGAGAAGGGCATCTGGACCCACGCCGTCGTGAACCACGCGGTCCACGGCCCCGTCTTCGCCTTTGAGATCGACGGCTACGGCTCCCACATCCTCATGGACGACGCCAACGTCCCCTCCCTCCTCTCCCTGCCCTACCTCGGGTTCCTGCGCAAGGAGGAACGGACGTACCAGAACACCCGCCGCATGATCCTCTCCAAATCCGGAAACCCTTACTACCTCACCGGCAGCGCCTTCTCCGGCATCGGCGGCCCGCACATCGGGCTCCAGAACGCGTGGCCCATGAGTCTGCTGATGCAGGTCCTGACCAGCGACGACGAGGACGAGATCAAGGACTGCTTGGAGCGGGTGCGGGATACGTGCTTGCTGGGCGTGGTGCACGAGAGCGTCAACGTGGAGCGCGTGCGGGAGTACACGCGGAGTTGGTTTGCGTGGGCGAATAGTGTGTTGGCGCAGGCGGTGCTGGATGTGGCGGAGCGGAAGCCGCATTTGTTGTTTGGGGAGGGGGCCAAGCCTTACAGGGTGGGAGACTGATGCCGTGCGCGAAACAAATCCTGGCTTGGGGCGTCACACTATAGAGCCTGCCGCGAAGCCTTGCCAAGAGGTGGCCGGCGCGGAGATTCCGCCGCTCGCGATCCTGGAGTATGTTCGATGCGGCGAATCTGGGCCACACCGCTCCGCCACCCCGGAAACCATCGGGAGTGGCGGAGAGGGAGCCGTTGGTGCTGCTCGCGAAGTCGCAGTGTCGGGAGTGTGAGCGAGGTGAACAGCGCAGTGGACAACGCTCCGTTGGTGATCATCTCCGGAATGCCGTCTCTTCGATGGCTAGCTCGCGGACATGGAGGCAGCAAGCTCGGACCACATCCGGTCTGACGTGACGGCCGATCGCGGGCGTATTCTACAGGCCTGCGCAAAAGGCACGTGGGAGGCATTCCGAGGAATGTGCATGGATCAGAAGGGCGGATCGTGACGTCTCATACTAGCCATTGCAATCCAGCTTGAGACAAGGATGTGGTTACAAGATTAATTAGTCTCCTATCGATATTAGAAAGGACACGATCAAGAAAGCATGCTAGATCAGGAGGCTTCCAGCCCTGGTCATCCGTGGCTCCCAGTCTGACATCCGGGCGATGCCTACCTGACGGTGCCAATGCTCGTCATTAGCCGTGTCCAGCACGCCTGCGCACATCGAGCGGCAGTGCCAACACCATCGCGCGCGCGGCGAATCTCTGAGATGCCAACCGCGGCCGTGATCCTCTCAGCCAATAAGCGGCCCCGCGCAAAACGCAGGCTCGACGCGCTGATGTTTGTAGACCTGCTTTGGAGTCATGTCATCGCTCTCGTCCGCGTGACTGTCATTGCCGCCGCTTTGGGTGTCATAGTAACTGCGCTTGCGTCCGTTCACGCCATTGGCTTTCGGGCGAGGCGTGGCGTCGAGATCATCATGCTGGAAGTCTGACCCTGCCGCAGTATGCTGGCTGCTTGCTGAAGCTGGGCGCGCAATGCTATGCCCGTTCTGAGCGTGACTGTAGTTCAAGCCCGGCAGTCGCTGGTGTGGCGGTGGCGGCGCACGCGAGAGACCATACTGTACGGAGCTTGGCGCATCCCTATTTGCAGAGTGGGGCCGTTCGGGATGGCTTTGTGGCTGTGCGGGTGCAACAGCTGGTCCCGGCGTTTGATAGACCAGCTTCGGCGAGCCAGTGACGCCCAGCGCTGCTAGAATGTCTTCCTGGGCGTGATCGCGGATTGGTGGTAGAGGTACCGGTCTGGTGATTCTCTGACCTGCCGTGGAGGACATTGAGCTTGCCCGAGAATGAGCGCTGCTCGCCTCTGTGTGTGAATCATGGTTGCCGTCCGCCGTGTCGGCAGCGAACAGTGCTTGCTCCAGGTCGTCAAGAACATCGCCTTGGTCTTCTGAGGATCTTCGCTTGGCCGCGGTTTGATGAGCATCAATATCCATGCCGTCCGCACTGGACTCTCGCTTCATGTGATGTTCCGGCCCGAAATCGTCTCGATCAGGTGTCGCTCCACCGTCCATCCTTGACACTGCCCACCTAGGATCATGCCTCTTTCGATGCTTTGCACGCATCTCGGACTGGAGCACAATCTGCTTGCACACCACCGGGAACTCCCGATAGATCATGTCATCGCTGACCTCAGCCCAAACAGTAGTCTGGCGCACGCTCAGCAGAGTGTCATGAAGTCGATCTCTGGTGAAGTATTCCGAGATGGACGGCTCATCCGCCGCCCTCGGATGACGGGGTGCGATCGCCTCCAGCTCCGCTTCGGCAAATGTTGCAGGCAAGGGTACCTTAGTGGGTAGCGGAGCGTGCCAATCGATCCAGCCCAGGCTGAAATTGGGGTCAACCTCATCCGGATGGCGAGCGAAGTAATACTCGCCGTCGAAGTCTTCCTCCATATCATCGGCCTCATAAGCTGTCGGCTGTTGAGGTGGCATGAGGTCACCATTGCCGTCCATCTGGCCCAGAGAAGACACGTGGGCTTGTGGATACAGGGTCAAGTTCTGCTGTCGCGGCTTGCTTTGGTCGTACAACATAGGCGGTGGCTGCCATTGCTGGGGTGGCGCGCTTCCAGGAGTGGTTTGTTGCCATGCATGAGGCTGGACTGCGAAGGACGAAGTGGGAGGATGATAGCCGTGAGCTGACGGATATCCACTCGATGGATACGCTTGCTGCGGGTAGCCGGACCATTGCGGATGCTGGTACGGTTGCGAGGTCGCGTATGCGTGTTGCGGGTAGCCTTGTTGGAAGCCAGGAGTCCAGCCACCTGTTTGGTATGATGGCTGCAGTTGTGGCTGCGCTGGGCCCCTATACCCTGGCGGTGGAGGGTACCTGGTGATGATCGTGTTGCCTTTGGGCCTCTTGGCCGGTGGCGGGCTGCACAATAACATTAGCGTGATGTGACTCCGTTCAATAGTCCTCGTGGCCAGAACACCGGGAAGCGGTACTTCTCACCCTGCGTAGTTCATTCCGTGGCTGAAGCCCTGCTGATAGCTGGGCTGTTGCGGGTACATCGGTGCGGATGGCCGTTTGCGAGAGGAACAGATAGAGAGGGTGTAAGGAGCATCAAAGTTGTCAGGGGTTCATAACCATGAGACTGCGAGAGCGTGTCCCGACTTTGGCTTGAATGAAAGGCAATCATGCAGATTCTTGAGCTTGACGATGAACGTTGTTAAGAGAGTAGCCGGCGGTCTGCCTTCCCTTGCATTGCCGGTGAAGCCAACGCCGGAATTGTTGTGGTGCAGTCAAACACGAGAAAGCGGTATCCTGTCTGGTCAAACGTGTCCGTCGGCCCAAGAATGCGCGCAGTCCTCGATTGTTGACGGTGTAGAAACGCGAGCGGTAGCGGTCGGGCCAGACAGCAGCAGTGTGTATTGTGGAAGGATGTTGATGTGGACTTGATGTGCCTGGAGCAAGCACGCGGCGGCAGGGGTATCTCGGGACGTTCCCGCCGTGCCGCCCGATGTTTCATACCATCGCCGAAAGAAGTCATGGGCTTCGGCTTCTGCGATGTCGACTGTCGGGCTCTTCCTGGCCTGCAGGACCTATCCTAGCTTCGATCGATACGATGTCGCTTTGCGCGTATCGCTGACTCCTAAGTTCTGCAGACTATGGTGGCCAACGACTCTTCACTCATTTTCCACCTACCGCGACCGGAACTCCCTACTTCTTCGCGGCTCTCTCCATGAGGGTGCACGGCTTTCCCGAGTCCTCTAAGAAATGCCTGGCTTGCCAGGTGCGTGGCGATCTAAATGCTGCCGAGTGCGCTGGTCCACTAACATTCGCGCACAGCCAGTGTCGACCTCGACGAGTGTATCGCCAGACTATACAGGAAGGAGCTGCTTGCGGCCTCGGTGATCGAAGCAATATGCGCCAAGACGAAGGAGCTGTTGATGAGGGAGAGCAATGTCGTGCACATACAGGCGCCCGTCACGGTGGTCGGTGACATCCACGGGCAGTTCTTCGACATGATTGAGATCTTCAAGATTGGAGGATACTGCCCGGATACCAACTACTTGTTCCTCGGTAGGTCACGCGACCAGCTGCCTGAAGAGCTCCAAGAGGGACGCGTATGTTGACCAGAGTGGCAGGCGATTACGTGGACCGCGGGCTGTTCAGCATCGAAACGATCTCACTGCTGGTCTGCCTCAAGCTGCGCTACCCTGAGAGGGTGCACCTCATCCGTGGCAACCACGAATCCCGTGGCGTCACTCAGTCTTACGGCTTCTATACTGAGTGCAGTCGCAAGTACGGCGACCCGCAAGTGTGGCACTACTTCACGGACATGTTCGACTATCTTTCGCTGAGCTGCGTGATCGACGACCAGATCTTCTGCGTGCACGGCGGATTGAGTCCGAGCATCCACAGCATCGACCAGATCAAGATCATTGACCGTTTCCGCGAGATCCCGCATGAAGGTCCGATGGCGGACCTAGTGTGGAGTGATCCGGACAGCGACCACGACGAATTCTCGCTCAGTCCCCGAGGCGCCGGCTACACCTTCGGCGCGCAGGTCGTCAAGAAGTTCCTGGAGGTCAACAGTATGACGCATATCCTCCGCGCCCATCAGCTTTGCAACGAAGGGTACATGGTGATGTTCGACGATCGACTGTCCACGGTTTGGAGCGCGCCCAATTACTGCTACCGGTGCGGTAACAAGGCGAGTGTACTCGAGGTCGGGCCGGGCGGAGAGCGGAAGTGGAATGTGTTCGATGCGGCGCCGGAGAACGAAGAGCACAGACTGGAGCAACAGCAACAGCAGCAGCAGCATGTCGGAAATGATCCAGTAAGAGACTATTTCCTCTAGACTCGGTGGATACGCATTGCATGGACTGGAGTTCGGGCGAGGGGAATGCCTTTGTGATACCAATAGGGCGGAGGAGGAGGAGCAGTCTGTACATTGTAACATAAGCTTGTAACTACATGTGGGCGTCGTACGCGCCACAGTGCACAGCGAAATCGGTATAGTGCTCTTGCTTTATCTATGTCGATGAGTTCGTTTGGAGTGGTGAGTGGTCATAAGTCATGGTATGCTCACGTGACGCGCTAGTCCCTCGAGAAAGTCTCTGCTCTCCCGAATCCAATCTTGACTCTCTCAACCTCACTACACGCAGCAGCAGTGGCAGCGCACAACATCATGCGGTTTCTCGGGATGCATAGCAGACTGAGTAGGGATCACGTCGAGCTTCCCGGGACATGAAGTGTTATGGCCTTCGAGCAGCCAGTTGTGCTCGAGGGATACCGGCTACACGAACTTGTACAGTATGTGCTTGACAAGCATGATGGCTTCTCGACACTGGTCATCTGCGGGACCAAGGATACCTTTCTGGAGCAATTGACACCGGCGTCTCCGCCTGAGCTGCAAGGGCGCGACGAGGGCGATCCGCTGGCAGAAGTTTCTGATACCAACGCAATCTCGGTGGCTGCATGGGCAGTGCCCACACTGCGACTCCTGGCAAATTCCAGAGATGTCAAAGTGGCCTTCTGCCCGGACGTCACCCATCTGCGCGCCTACCTCGCGACGTATAGTCAGCGCCCATCAGATCATGGGTCAGACTCCTTCACTGGAGCCCGGATCCTGGCCATCGCGAACCTCGTCCAGCTTCACAGGACGACCTCCGCATTCTCCGCTCAAGGTCTCCCGCGGACACTTGCCGGGGCAGTGGAGGCCGCTCATCACTCGTGCTCGAAGCTCGTCGTTGCCGAATGTGCCACATCCTCAGGACGTACTGCGCATGCCGGTGACGAGGACGCGGATCTACAAGCGCCTAGCAGTCCGTGGGATGAAGATGTGTCCTTCATTAATGTCACCACCAAGAGCTTCGGCCCTGGCGAGCGGACATGGGTGGGACGCACAGTCAAGCTGCGAACCATCGCCGCCAGATGGTGCAACTTCGAGGTCGTTGGCAATGCATGAACGCTATCAGCGTAGCACCGCCTGCAGCATCCTGAAGACTGGAGCCGGATTGGTACGTGTGCACCCTCACCTAGCCCCCCGTCTTACCTGATGAGAAACATCGATTTCATAGACCTGTTCAGAAACAATCTTGTTGAGCATATGCGTACATATTCCTGATCACGACCACCTGTCACCAACCTCTCAGCATACTTATCACGGCCTGAGCTGACATATCTTGCTCAGGCGCACCATCCGGGATGATCGGCCCTTGAATGCTGGAACGACGGCTGGGCAAAACTCGAGGAGTCCAGCAGATCTTATTTTGCGCTCGGACTAGGAAGAAGCGCGAACTACCTTCAATCCATCGTTGCTGCGCAGCCAAGTATCTACGTGCATTCGAGGCACGTGCTTCAAATACATTCACTCTCTTAATCCTTGCGCATTTCAAGTCCCTCTCTCAGTCATACTTGTTAAGCTTTGATTCACGTGCTCGGGTCTTGCTGTTAGATCGCCGGGTATTCACGCCCTACTCTTGTTATATCCATCTCATCATCGCATCAGATGTCAAACACGACTTGATCATTCGCGCTGGGTTACTGGAGGAGGTCGTATGTAGAGCATCACTGCAGCACGATACGTCCAAGGTTGACCGAATTGCACAGACGTTCTCCGCCATGGATCCTCAAAACCAAGTCGCCCCTGCTGAAGCTTCCCCCCGAGTTACGCAACCGCATCTATCACGAGGCACTCGTCGAAATCAACGAGATCCACGTCCAAGCCACTCGATGCGACATCCCGAACTGGCAGCCACCCGGGCAGCCACCCGGGCTGCTTCAGACATGCCGTCTCATCCGCGCCGAGGCCTCGGAAATGTACTACACCAACAACACCTTCTGGGTCGATGTCCAATGCAAGTTACAATCGGATCTCGCTCCCATTCTGCCGTGGCTGCGTGCTCTGGATGCCGACGCTCGTGAGGCGCTTCGCTGTGTGCGGCTCCTGGTGCACGTTGTGTACATTCCCTTCATACGAGTCATGTATCTTGGCTGGGATAGCCGAAGCCGGAGCCACGACTATGCGATATCCTACGGCCGGAGATTTCGACGATGCATTGAAGAGTTGGAGACCGCTGAAGGTATGCTCGCGCCAGGGACGCTGCACGTGAGATGTCGCAGGCAAAAGTACGTTCTCTCATCGGGGGGCGAGCAGGGTTACCTGGATCGGAAGGAGAATAGCGATCTCGACGTCAAGTCCATGAGGCGCGGGCTCATGCGAGGGAAATGGCCTGGAGATGTACTTCTTGATTATCTCACCGCTCTGGGGCGCAAGACGACCTAAAGTCCGTAGCGCCTGGCTGTTGTTGGGGCACAGTGGGAAGGCGGGCAGGCGGGCAGGCATCAGCCAACACATCTGCGGCAGTGGCGATCAAATGATGCAGCATACAGAGCGTTGGCGCATGTGAGTTAGCATTTGGGAGAGTCGCTCACCAGGCCGAAGGGTGTGCATCGTTGGCCGTTGTCCATGATCATCGGGCATGCTACGAGGTCAAGAAGCAGCATACCACCGACACCTCGTGGAGTGGAGAGGGCCTTGGGAGAGCCGCTCCTCGGATCCCGAGGCGACCAAGGGGTGGACTTGAACACGCACACGCTACTCGAGTCGTTCACTCCTCACGTGTCAGCACCGAGCAGGTGGCTCATCTAAGCTTCTCAGCCCAGTGAAGTGTCGGGGTCGTCTTTCCTTTCACAATGCAGCCAGCCGCTCATGTTGTTACATGTACATATACGCCCACCTACGTGCCTGTCATCTATGGCGCAGTGACCGCTTCTCACTGAAGACAGACGCAGGCATTTTATCCACTGAAGCGAGTCATGTACAAGAGCAGCGCCGCAACAGGAATACCACGCTCGGTTATCGTTAGCCAGATATACTCCACGTTGTATCGATAGAATCATCGAGCGGATCGCAGATACTGGAGCTACCGCCTGAATAACACATTGTGATCTATAATGTCGTGCTCCTTGAGCCTGAAGCAATCGTTATCGGGGTGCCCACCAGCCAAGGCAGCCACCAGCGCTGCTCCAGATCTACTACATCGGCAATGCCTTCGACATTCCGATGCTTCCGATCCACTTCGACGTCGTCAAAGATCAAATCGCCGGGTCGACTCGCTGTCTGAGGAAGGACCAGCGTCGAGCACTGCGCCGTGTGCCGCTCAGTGGAGTGGCCTGGACATGCGAGAGACCGGCACCAGCGACGAGGACGAGGACCTCTTCACTGGGCATTGTTTTGACGAGGTCACCGACGCGCTCAGGCTAGCGCGGCCTGCCGTATGGCCGGGGGAATTGTTCGTTGATTGCGGTCTTCTGTAGGCTAATGGAGAGATCCATCGATGCTAGCGGATCTTACGGTGGGCCAATGGCGTGAGTCTTGACTCCGGGAGAATGAAGCTCGACCTGAAGGGTACCAAGGTTGACGGAGAGGTCGTGCGAGACACCTTCAAGGCCGGGAGAGGTCGACGATGATGCCGTGCCTCAGGAACGCAAGCGCCGCTATGCATGCCTTTAACGGTGGACTTCGAAGAGCAGATAGCTGGCGCATTGCTGTGGCAGTTCCTTGAGGCCAGTCCAGCTGAAGAGCATGTCGACTGTGCTGATCGTCCTCGTTCAGGAGGGCGATGCGACGAGCAGTCGTAGCTCAGCAGGTCAGGGATGGGCCAGCCGACGTAGGATGGTGAGACGGCCTGAGAACGAGCGTGAGAGTATCAGGCAGATGAGCTCACTCAGTCATCACGACATCCTTTGTCTTGCCCTTGCCGTCTTTCGTGGGTTCTGCAGCGTTCGCTGTAATGCCTTCGTCCGCCTTGACCATCTTCACCACCGCCGCCTCTCTGACCGCCTCGGCCAGCACCGTTCGCGACAGAATTGCCGCCCTGACCGCACTATCGACCAGTGCTTCCACGCTGTTCCCACCATCGCCCTTCAGCCACAGCTCTGTGACCTCGTCTCTCGACTCCAGGTAGCCCACCACACAAGCCGCCGTAATTGTTCCATCGTGCTCCGAAGGCGCCGGATCCAGCACCAGCACGTCATCGCCGCCCATCGCGCCCTGCACCATCGCCGCGACACCTCCAGTGATCAGACCCACGCAGTCAATCCCAGCATCCACCAATGCCGCGCTCGCGACCGTTATGCACCCAGCTAGCACACCCATCATGCCCCACCCTCCTCCCTTCTCCGAGCCATTCCCTGCCCACCAGCCATCCTCTTCACCCTCCAGCACTGTAACAACAACCTCACATCCACTTTTCGGGAATCTCTCCCCAATGACCACACCCCTCAGCGCAGTCTCCAGATGCGCGCCCAGATCACGCTCCGATGCATCGCGCACATACCCTTTCCTGTTCCGCGTCGCGAAAGGCGCAAACTTGACGTGCGTGCTGAGCAGCAGGTTCGGACTAAAAGCGGCATTCCGAGGTAGTGGGCGTGGGCCATGGACCGTGCATGTGATCTTCAAGCTGCTACTTTGCGGTACTAGCAGATCTGTCGCCGGGGGCTGTTGCGGTGGTATCTCATAGTATGCGCTGCCGCTTGCGGAAGGCACGATGCCGGTGCGAAGGAAAAGCTTGCGATGCTCACCTGGTTTGCGCGTGCGGGTCGGGCGATGAAACTTGGTGTGCGGGGTGGCGAATACCGGAGGTACAGTTCCGCCGGAGGGCGGGTTGAGGCGGCGGCGGTCCGCTTGCATCTTGCTATCTCTCAGATCTGTCCACTGGCATGGCTTGATTCTTCGCATCGAAATGCGTGATGGATGGAGTCGGCCGGGGGTCATGCCCTGAGTTCCTTATCGATAGCGTACCTGCTTGCGCCACTCCCGCCTCCGCATTAGCCGCCGGGCTGATCACATGCAAGAGCCTCGTCACTTTGTGGCGCTGTGCACATGCATCAGGCTCCCGGATTCGATGTTAATGCATCTCTCATCCTGAAGTACTACTAAACTATCTACCTCTTGCCGAACCAAGAAGCAACCATCACTTCGACGATGTGCGGCAGCGACATCTTTCTGGGCCTCATCGCCGTCCTCTTCCCGCCATTCGCGGTTTGGGTCAAGCGCGGCATATGCAGCGGCGACAGCTTGATCAACATCGCCCTCTGCTGTACGTATGAGCCGGGATGCCCTCGATACTCGTAGCTGACAGTCACTAGGCCTTGGCTTTCTCCCTGGTCTCCTACACGCCTGGTACATCATCGCCATAACGCCAGACCCAACTTACGACGAGCTCGCACAGCAAGACCCAGAACGCGCAGGCAACGGCGGCGTCACCTACTACGTTGTGCAGCAAGATCAGCCACAGTATGCGCCGAAGCCTGGCCGCCCTGTCGGAGGGTACGGGACAGTGAGTGCAACGCCGAACGCGCAATTTCCGCAGCCTCAGGGCCAGCAGGGATTTGTGCAGCCGCCGAGCAGCTCGACTGCGCCAAATGGTGAAGAGGTGCCGCCTTCGTATCAGCAGGCTGTGCAGGGAGATCACAAGGTGCAGCGATCGTGAGAGGTGACATGGGACCGGGCGCGTGACCGATATGCATCCGCGTCCGCTACTGCAACATGGGTAAAGGGGCATACACGCAAGTGCAGAAGGCGTTGGCTAGTCTTGGATCAATACAGTATGTACACGTACTTCATCATTTGACCAATCAAGCACTTGTCTACTGTGGACACCCAAAGTTGGAATATCGATCATTGACTACATGCCCGGCTTCACCATGCTATGAAACAACCGAAAGCTGGGAGCCTATTGAAGTGTCACGCTGACCTCTCAGCAGCTTACCATCACCAGATCACGCAATCGCAGACAGCCGCCTAGTGTTTCATGCCCACGTGTACCGGCCCGCAGCTGCGGTATACTTGGCATGAACGGGTTTTCGCAAGCTTTGCATCAAGAGCTGGCGTCAACTTAAGTGCATGACTCCGCACCCTGATGGACTCTATATAAGTACTCTCCATCACCCGTTCTCATCGTGCTCAAAGACTACTCAAACTCACTATCCACCACACGAACTCATGATGGCCAGCTCCAAGCAACCCTGCGGCTTCATGGCCTTGCCGACCGAAATACGCATCCAAATCTTCGAGTACCTCCTGGTCGACCACAACGGTCGTCGGATCCACTTCACGCACTCCCCGCACTACTCCTGCTCGTTCAGCGCCATCAAAGAGCCGCTGCTGCTCACCGTCAGCAAGCAGCTGCGCAAGGAGACGCTCAAGGTCTTCTACGGCTCGAACGTCTTCCACGTCCCGACCACGGCCGCGCTGATCGTGTGGTTGGTGCGCTTGGGCGAGGAGAAACGGGGCTTGCTCAGACAGGTCTTCGGGTTCGATATGCCGTTTCAGGTGAGCGCGAAGCAGGACATCGCCGCTGCAAGATCGGAGGCGGGTGGAGTCGAGTATGCTGTTCAGTCGATCGGCGCGCGGCTACAAGACAGCGTCTTCCGGGTGCCGGCGAGAGTGAGTGCCGCGGGGGAGTGCATGGTGTGGTGGGTCAGTCACAGCTCCTCGACTCTGATAGCGACGAGGATTGGTGGGCCATTGGGAGAAGTGATCGGCCGCGCTGATGGCGAGCGCTTCCTCGAGCACGGGCCGGGATCGAGGCCGCAGAGTGTACAGGACGTAGTCAAGGCTATGAACCAAGCTGTGGCGAAGCGGGGACGGTGTCGGTGCGACCGATCCCGCGAGGGAAGCCGGAGAGAGGCGCCGAGCAGGCATGCGTACGTGGACATGGGCTGGACCGGCTTGGCCGAGCGAGATCTGTTCCCGACCCAGTTTGGGCCTTTCATGGGGTACTGCAGCTCCTAGGGTCGGGCTTGCGCAGCGCGCTGGCGCTGGGAGATGGACGTTGAAGTGGGAAGGGATGTATCTTCGTCGACGGTGATGGCACACGACCAACTTCCTGTCGGTGCCATCGCGCTCCAGCTTTGCAACACCGCGCGGTGTATTGGATCATGGTTCTGCGAGGACATGTAGTGACAGATCATAGCTCGTCTCGCTCCACAAACGCAGATCTGCAGGCCTTACGTTTCAACTCAACGCTTTCCCTTGTGGACGACTCCCGGTCGTCATTGCGAGTGTGCATAGTATCGAGGGGTGCGCCAGGCTGGTCCTGGTAGCCTTCGGGAGCCGCGGCATTGGTCTCGTTCCTGGTCGTGCTCGCGACTCCTACATCTTTGCCCTCTTCGCGTCTGCCAATGATCACAGACCCAGCGACTAGGAAGCTTGCACCCAGCCACCATAGGCCTGTCGAACGTTCAGTGACCTACTGAACTTGGAGCGGGAAAGGGCCTCACCCGGCAGCGACTCTCCAAAGATGGCAGCACCCAGCACCGCCGTGAGCATGAAGTTCGCGCTCGTATTGATCACGCTTACACGGACGGTACTCGTCGCTAGAGTCAGAGCGCGTGTGAAGAGTCCCCACATGACAGCATTGAAGGCGAGGTTCATGAGGAAGAAGAACTGTTGACATGGTCAGCGTGGCTCTCAGCGGTAGCATACAGTGCTACGCACTCCCCGGAACAGTATCTCAACGATTCTACTGGGCTCATCGAAGCCGAAGAGATGCGAGATGGCCGTTGACCATGTTGTCGTGAGCTGCGTGGTGGTGAGCTTCGCAAACACGCCATTGAGCGCTGCACAAGCCCCGGAAGCGATGGCGTAGAGCAGCCACTGTGGCGATGAGGTGGTCATGTCACAATGCTGAAGAAAGTAAAGATTGAGTCGCAGAGTGTCCCGCAAAACGAGGTTTAAGTCGACATGGCTTGGCAAAGAGGACTGCTTCCTGCACGCAGCATTGAGTACTGTGGAAAACGGTGCTGAACGAAATGGAGAGTAGTGAGAGGCTCTTTCTTTGCTCATTTATATGATCTGATCTATGCACCCGTTCCTCAGTCATGCTGTCCTGGGTATCGTAAGGCCATCGAAAACGCCGTCCCCCATGCATTCTTATGAGACGATGCCTCAATCACTTCTCGACCTTCTCCTTGGACTGGCAGGCCACGATCTTGACTCGGTCCGCTCTCTCTTGGTGGGCTTGCTCCATCTTGAAAGTGACATCCTTGATGATGAACGTCCAGACGTCGTCGCAGAAGCGGTAGGTATCAAGATGGCCCTGCAGAGCCGCCGTGTCAGCGCGCTGCGCTACTATCGCCAGTGCCCTTTCCTTCCACCGGCATACCTTGAAGCTCAGCCTCGCCTTCACCTTTTCCCCCAGCACAGAGGCAATGTTCTGGTCGAAGCTCTGCATCACACGCATCGCGAGTTGCGGCTCGATGCGTCGACTGCTGATCAACTCATCGAGAGTATCGGCGAGGGCCTGGCCGATGCTGTCTCGGTGTTAGTTGATGCTGCGCTGCCTGGCAAAAGGCAGCGAGCGTACGATGTACTCCGGTAGAGCTCGTAGTAGGTCTGGTTCGCGGCCGCCATGTTCGCGGCTGGGACGAGACAAGTCCACCACTTCGCGTGTCCAGGGGTACTTCCAGCGGCCTCGCGCGAGATCTCACTTGTGGCCCAGAGTGGTGTACGGGTGAGTGTTCATGTCTACGCGGAGGAACACTCATATGTCGGCGGCGCACTGCCGGCGCTAGCGGGGACCTCCCGTCCGCAACATCGCCGAGGGGCATCATCACTTCGAGGCGGCAACATCAGCTTCAACTTCGTCTACCCTCACCTCCTTCACGATGGGTGGTCTCGCATATGGCAGCTATGGAGCTGGCTCGGCGCTCACCGTCATTGGACTGTGTACGCGATCCCTGGACGGCGAAGGCGAGGTGACCTGGACGCTAATCACGCAGTAGATATGCTTTTCCAGGGCGAGGGAGAGGCCTTCAATGTATGGATGCGGCCATGGCGAGAGGTGTGTTAAAGCGGCTGACCGGAAGTGATGCAGGTCGGCGCCTTCATCGAGTCAATATCACCCTTCGCATGGGCCAGCACCGGAATAGGCCTCTGCATCGGCCTCTCAGTTGTCGGGGCAGCATGGTCAGTCGGACCCCATCAAGAGCTACAATCTTGCTTCTTCTCACACACACACGCAGGGGCATCTTCATCACCGGCACCTCGATCCTCGGCGGCGGCGTCAAGGCACCACGCATCCGCACCAAGAACCTCCTCTCCATCGTCTTCTGCGAAGTCGTCGCCATCTACGGCGTCATCACCAGCATCATCCTCTCCTCGAAGGTCTCGAACATCAGCGGCGATGCGCTGTACAGCGGGAATAACTACTTCTGCGGCTTCGCGATTTTCTGGTCGGGCGTGCTGGTGGGCATGTGCAACTTGGTCTGCGGCATAAGTGTGGGCATCAATGGGAGCAGTGCGGCACTGGCAGATGCTGCGGACCCGAGTCTGTGAGTTGTGGCAGCATGGCAAGCACATGCACAATGGACCAGCACTAATCCTCAAGCAGGTTCGTCAAGATCTTGATCATCGAGATCTTCTCCTCCGTGCTTGGCCTGTTCGGCCTGATCATCGGCCTTCTACTCAGCGGTCAGGCTGGCGACTTCGAGACTATTGGATCATGAGCTCCCAGATGGTGAGCTGTGCGAGATCGGACTGGACGTCTGCCTGAACGCATTCTAATCGATGGGTGTGTACGATCGGCGCTGCGGAGGTGACCAATGGTCTGACCTCGGATAGCGTTCTGTACATCAGCCAATTCTGTACATCTCAAGTCTGCTCAGAGTTCGCCGAGTCCCAAATCAAGATGCTTTCTGCCCAAGAGTCATGTCCGCAGAGCCTGGCTGCTTGCTGGAGATTGCTACGCAACCGTACTAAAGATTGCGTCCAAGCAGCATTGACCAACTTGAGATATCACATTGAGCGTAATCACACGTTCAGACCGACCTCCTGAACAAGATCGCGGAGTAAAGCGACCACGGTGATTTCTGATATCTCAGGTGAGACATGAGGTATTCCGAGGTACATCAATGCGATTTAGTGCATCCCTCGTAAGCGATCGACTATCAGAAGTCCATGTAACAGCACCCCACCGCCTCCAGCGCTGCTGCCGTCCCAGACCACCATCACGGCTCGACTCCCACCTCAGCGTGCGCTACCCACCTCTTCACTTCGTCAGAGCGGTGGGGCAGCCCAAGTTCGCGAACATCGGGCTGAGCTTGGTCTGTTCGAGCAAGGTTAGACATGAAGGCGCGGGTAATGAACCTTGCAGAAAGGTGCTTACCAAGGCAAAGCTCAATGCATTGACGGTCGGCGTAATGACGCCATTGAGCGACGACGGTACCGACTGGGTCGCCAGCTGGTACAGCAAGCACGAGGTGTCTTTGGCGCTGATGCCAGCCGAGATGCTGCCGTTCTTGATAGCGCCGAAGTTGAGCGTATCTATCCAGGATCAGTGAGACGGCAGTAGAGTCGGGACGAGAGCATGGCCATACCGAAGGAGCCGTCCGCGGTGTTGCCTCCAAAGAGCACCGGGTTCTCAAGGTACATAAGCACGATCTCTCGCGTGACGTCGTTGTTGGTGTACGGCGCCACACGGTTCGTCCACTTCGCCGGGATCCTCTCGGGAACAAAGCCCCAGCTCCCGTCGGACTGCTTCTTGGCTCCGAAGAAGGTGGAGATGGTGTCGAGATCCGGTGCGTAGCCGTGAGTACCGCTCGGCATCAGCTCGTAGAGGAAGCTGGCGGCTCCATACAACAGCAGTGCAAGAGGGCCAAAGGAGAAGTTGGGATTCTCAACCTGCGACTGATGCCAGCGCTGATTGCGGTAGACAGACAAACCCTCGCGGTTGAAGTTGGACTTGCACGTCTTGTCCATCATGCCGAAGAGAGTGCCGTTGAAAGTGAAGTCGTCGCCGTTGTGCGTGAAGAAGTCGTTCCTCGTGAGCGAGCTGTCGGCCTCGAACTTGTTGTGGCCATCCAAGCCTGGCTCACTGCCGGTCAAGGTGGGCGAGAACGATGTCCTTGTCGTGGCATCGCAGCCGAGTGAGAGCTTCTCTGTGACAATGTCGCCGTCGGTGAGGGTCAGACCAAGCACCGCGAGCAACGTCGCCAGATCGTAGCCGACGTTGTACACATTCTGTTGGGCGTCGACCAGCTCATTGAACGTGACGATCCCGTCATGCGACAGGAAGTTGTGGTTCGCTGCGGCGTTCAATCCAGGGCATGGGCCACGAATATCGTTCTTGCCGGGAGCCACGAAAGCATGAGCGGTATCGCCATCGGCTGGTACCTGATAGCCGCCCTTGCCATTGCCTGGGAAACCGTTCTTGGCGTTGTTGTACGGCCACTTAGTTGTGACAGGCGCCGCGGCAACGTGATTGGGATTGAACGGGCAAGTCGCGGGACCACCAGCACCCTCGCCAACCTGCTGCCGCTTGTACGCACGCCTGGCCTTGAACAGAGACGAGTCAACGCCGGGCTGCTCGGCCACCCAGGGCTATTGCAAAGGTCAGCTGGAAGCCGCGACATCGCGAGATGGGGTTGCAAGCTTGACATACGAAGGCGTAGGCGCCAGACACGAGAAGAGAGAACACGGCGTGCCTCATAGCTATGACTGTCGATGGGTGAACAGATGACAGGTAAAGAAGTTCACAAGCTGAATGTGGGTTGACTTACATCGGCTTCAACGAAGCATTGGCTCTTATAACTATGGCAGCGGTATAGTGGTCTACGATCACACCGAGGCATAATCCGTGGAGCATCAACGCCCCCGTTTCGCCCTCAAAGCTTGGCCTGGCACAGAATGTCCCATTGGGGACGAAGGTTCCTACCGGTCTCGTTTGCGTCAAACGTTCGACCGAGTTCGTCCAACAGAACGGGATCAACGCAGACCCGTGGTAGGGGTTTTGGTCCATGAGCAGTGTATGATCGGCACGTAACGATGCTGCTGACCACGGTGATCGCCACACTAGGCCAGAGGTCCGCTGCTCGTAACAAGGCCTTGCATGCGCTGGCACGCTGTCGGATCAACAGCGACCGTAAAGTGCCTCGGCCTTGGGCACGAGAAGTGATGTTCCTTCCTGCCCTGGTGAGGATCGTCGTATCCGTAGGCTTAAAATAAGCTTTAAATGACAAGCTTGCGGATGATCGACGCCCCCGCCCGGTGATGCGAGCCTTCTCCGCACTTGCAGCCAGCCGTCCGGAGTGTACATATTTATCCGCTTTTGGCAGGAACATGGTGACAGGATCAGTCAGGATACGAGTGTACGCTACTCTTGCCATGGGCGATCGGACACAAATGGTCGTGCGATCGGGCCTCGTGCTGCTGTCTTTTGCGACGTTGGGGTTGGTGGACTTATCCTGTGGCTCTACATCATCGCTGCGATCCGAGGTGCTTTGCGCGAAATGGTAGTTTGGCTTCCCCTTCGAAATTCGATTCGACCAATCAGCGATGTTTGGAAAGGGCATCGACCGAGGCAGCGAGCTCCTCCAATGCAGTGCGGACTTCTCCCCTGGTCGCGTAACGACACGACTGCTGCACCCGCTCTTTACGAAGCATGCAGGAAGCATGCAGGGGGCATGCTACCTTTGCGAATGTCCCGAGGCCTGAAGGTCGTGCTAATTACACTTGTCCGGACCGACGGCTGGGACTTCTCGGGTTCAGCATCGCTCGAAAACCCGGTACAGTCCCTTCAGGTTGGCGATCTCAAGCGAAGCCTTCAACAGAGGCTTGGTCGCGACGAGACGAGCCTTGAAAGCCGGGAAGAGCTTGTTCTCGACCACTCGGTGCAGCTCGTCTCGCCGCTTCGCAACCTCCACGTCATCATCCTCTCCATCCGACGGTGCAGGCGGTAGTGCTTCAGGCACGTAGAAGCTCGCCAGCTCCCGGAGGAAGGTTTG